>VBSM01000937.1:2547396-2589720 GCA_008086735.1 Cheirogaleus medius | reverse complement strand
AAAAAAAAAAAAAAAGAAGCTTACAATCAAAAGCCAGGAAAGGATGCATTCTATCACCACTATTACTTATCATTGGGCCTGAGTGTATAGAAAAACGATTCTCAAAGCTAGCTTCTAGAAATATCTGAGAAGCTTTTAAAAACGACAATAGCCAGATTCCGCCTACATCAATTAAACCAGAATCTCTAATTTAAGTGCGTCCAGATAGTTTTTTAAACTCCCCAAGTGATTTTAATAAACATCAAAGGTGGTGAGACACTGGATTATCCAATGTAAGAAAATAAAAAACAGAAAAGTTAAAGCTGTTGGAAAGGAAATAGAGTAATCGTTACTTAACTATGACATAGCTATTTACCTAAAAAACAAACAAAAAACTACTGAACACTTGTAAAAATTAACGCTGGCTGATTCCATAGATATATTTCAAGGGTAACAAGTCCTATAAATTAGCACAGAGATGACCACTGAGAACTCCACTGGGGCCATGATTTGATGTACAGCATGCACTGATTTGTCTCAATATTTCCCAAGACAGGAGATTAATTCAATAGGTCCAAGATGAGGCCTGGGAGTTTGTATTTTTTTAAACAATGTCTCAAAGGTGATACTAAGGTGATGTTGGTTTGGTGAACCATTGTTGACGATTGCTCAGCCATCTGTCATGTACTATGATGCATAATAAGATTGGGAATAAAGTTAATCATAGAAAATATCTTGGTCAAAGTTCTAACCACCACCCACACATAAGGGCACAATGGTCTTTTTGTTATATTCAGAGATAAAAACACAAAACATAACAAAACAACCTTAGAAACTTGCAGTGGCTCAACTAAAGTACATGAATCATGTCATTTTTCAGTTATAAAACCCAGGGATGGTAGACTAAAGGATAACTGAGAAAAGCCCACTTGTTCCTTTATCATTAATAAATATAAGACGTGTGTGTCCCAAGTAAACAAAACCCATGCATGGCATAAAAAATTTTATAATCTATGACAATGGGAGTTCTCCAAATACTTAATAACTACTATTGAGACACGTTCTATAACTCAAAAGACTATTTCAGGACAGGGAAGCTACCTGAAAAAAGGGTGAAGGCTACCCTACTTAATAGCTTAAAATAAATCCATCTGTGGCCCATTGAATCTCCCCAGATTCAAATTATATTGAGATTATTAATAAAATTAATAACCTTGAGGCAGTAATTCTACTTTGGCAAATGTACCCAAAGTATACATTGGAATTAACTTATGCACAAATATGTCATCACCAAAAAAGGAAACAACTGAATTGCTCAAAAGGGAAATGATATAATAAATTATGGAACATTTTACTATCATAATACTATGTAGCCATTAAAATATTTACAAAGCATTTTTAATTAAATAGGAAACATTATTTCAAGGTAATATTGTCTGTGTAAATCTAAATGTCCAAACAGAGCCTACACAAAATAATATAAAGCCACCAGAAAATATATAGAATATACAAAGCCATGCTCTTCAAACACCAAAAAGAAAAAGAACACCCAAATTTTAAATTATTTGCAAGCAGAAAAATAAACCCCAAATCCCAACAAGCTATCAATCATATTTTCTTAACAAATTTTTGCAGGTTTTCTTGGTAAAGAGAACTTTAGAAAAACAGTAACAACAACAAAAACTTATGCAAGGAACAAGAATAATGTTTAAACAAGTGTATGAATGACAAAATAAGGGGCTAGAGGCCAAAGATTAATCTAAAATCACCACCAAAAAGAGAAAGAAAACACAAAGTTAGAAAATACTGAAAATAGTCAAGGCTTTCTAAGCAGTCTTTAAAGACAGTCTATGAAAGGTATCACTTCTAAGAGAGAAGGCAAAACATAAGAAAGAGTTACTCTTTGAAGATTGGGTGGTTGAGGGGAAGTAAAACAAAAGAGGAAAATTTAGGGATGGTCTACAAGACAAATGGAATCAATATATAACAAAGTAGATTTCAAGCCAAAAATCATTAAATAAGACAAAGAACACTTTTTAATGCCAAAAGCCATAATCAAAATGAAGACACAATGTTTATAAATATCTGTGCAGCAACGACATTTATAAAACAAAAACAAAGCAGTTAAAAGGAGAAGGTGTTAAAACCACTCTACTAACAGGAAACTAACATATCACCACCATACTCAACAGATCAAGTGCACAAACAAGTAGGGATATAAAGGACTTCAATAACATAATCAAGAAGGTCAATCTTATGGATATACATAAAATTTTATACCCTGGAGACTACACTTCTTAATTGCACATGGAACACTAAGAAAACATTGGAAACAACCTAAATGCACATGCATAGGACACTAGTTGAATAAGCTATGGTATAAGCACATAATTAAGTATTTCATCAAGTGCTTATTCTGCATATATTGTTATGATCATGTAGTTTTTATCTTTAACTCTGTTAATGTGAAGTTTCACATTTATTTGTGTATTTAAAACCAAAATTCCATCCCAGAGATAAATTCTACTTGGTCATGATATATAATCTTTCTGACGTGTTGTTGAATTCAGTTTGCTAGTATTTTATTGAGTATTTCTGCATGTTCATCAGAGATACTGGCATGTAATTTTTATTTCTTGTGATGCCTTTGTCTGCCTTTTGTATCTGGGTTATGTTGGTCTCATAAAATGAGTTTGAAAGTGTTCCCTCTACTTCTATTTTTTGGAAGAGTTTATGAAAGATTTGTGCCAATTTTTGGTAAAATTCAATCAAGAAGCCATCTGATACTGGGCTTTTTTTGTTGGGAGGCTTTTGTTTCCTGATTGTATATCATTATTTATTATTCATCTGTTCAGGCTTTCTATTGCTTCCTGATTCAGTCATGGAAGGTTGTATGTTTCTAGAAATTTATCCATTTCTTCTAAGCTACCCAATTTCCTCACATATAATTAATTGCTCATTGCATTCCCTTATAAATCTTTATAGTTCTGAGGCATCCATTCTACTCTCTTGCCTTTCATTTCTGATTTTAAGACTTCTTTTTTTCTCAGTTATTCTAGAAAAGGATTTGTAGATTTTGTTTAACACAACTCTTAGTTTTGTTGATTTTTCCTACAACTTTTGGGAAAACTTAACATTGTTAAGATGGCAATACAAATTGATCTAAGGATTCAATGTGACCCCTTTCCAAACCCCAGTAGGGTTTTTTTGTATAAAATGACAAGCTATCCTAAATTTCATAGAGAATTGTAAGGAACTCCAAATCCGCAAAACAATTTTGAATAAAAAGAACAATGTTGGAAGACACACATTTCCCAATTTCAAAAATATTCACAAAGCCATGATAATTGTGACAGTATGGTAGTAGAATAGGGATAGACAAAGAGATCAAGGAAATAAAATCAAAAATCCAGAAAAAAAATCTAGAGATTTATGATCAATCGATTATCAAAAACGGTGGTAAGACAATTCAGTGGGAAAGAAAATCTCATCAACAAATTATGGAGCAACACCTGAATAGCTAAATACAATAAAATGAAGTTGGACTCCTACTTCACAATACATACATAAAGCAACTGAAAATTTATCAAACACAACTTTAGGAGCTAAAATTTTCAAATTTTCAAAACAAAACATTGAGGTAAATCTTCATGACTGTTTGGATTATACAATGGTTTCATAGATATGACAACAAAAGCACAAAGGGCAAAATAAAAAAATAGATAAGTTGAACTTCATCAAAATGAAAACTTATTGTGCTTTAAAAGACACTATAAGAAAGTAAAAAGATACCAGAAAAAAATTAGAGAAAAAATTTAAAAATCAAATCTGATGAGGGAAGTGTATCCCGAATATATAAATGTCCCCAACTAAAGAATAAAAAGAAAACACAATTTAAAACTGGATAAATGACTTGAGTGGACATTTCTCCAAAGATACACAGACATGTTCAATAAAAATATGAAACAATGCTCAACATTATTAGTTATTAGGGTGTTACAAGTCAAGATCACAATGAGACACCACTTTGTACTCATGAAGATTGCTATAGTCACAAAGACAAATAATTTCAACCATTTGCACAGATGTGAAGAAATTGGAGTGCTCATATACTACTAGTGAGAATGTAAAATAGTGAAGCTACTTTTGGAAATGGTCTATCACTTCTTCACCCAATTAAACATATTTACCCAGCAATTCCTCTTATAGATATATGAAAGAAAAATAAGGATATGTTCACACAAAAATTAGTACACAAATGTTTATTGTAGCATTATTCACATTAGCTAAAAAGTGGAAAAACCAAATGTCCACCAACTGATAAATGGATAAATAATACAGTATATCCATATAAAAGACTATTATTCACCTGTACAAGGGAATGAAGTACTGGTTATTGCTATAATATAGAAGAACCTGGAAAAATTATGTAAAGTGGAAGAAGACAGAAACAAAAGGACATATTGCATGACTACATTTACAAAAAATGTCCAAAAGGCAAATCCATAGAGATATAAATTAGATAAGTAGTAGTCAGGGCCTTGGGTGAAGGGATTATGAGGAATTACTGCTATCAAGAGTGGCGTTTCTTTTTGGGCAAATGAAAATGTTCTGGAATTACATAGTATTAATAGCAATTGTTGCAACGTATTGAATATACTAAATCCACTGAGTTGTGCACTATACAGGGGTGAATTTTATGGTGAGAATTAGATTTTATTCTCATTACTCATGGTAGTGATATTATAGAAAGTTGATGTGAACACTGAATTAGCAAATACTGAACCATTGCTCCTGGCAGAAATACAGGGCAAGCTTCCGCCAAACCTCTGGTCATGGCATTTTCATCATCTTATCAATATATGACCTTGTTTTATGTGTGTTTCTGTTTAAAGACACCTTATTTAATATATATTGTGGATTCATTAACACTGAATGCATGTGCAGCAGGGCTATAACATATGTTAGCTTACCTAACACATGTATTTCCTCGTTTAGGCCTTTTTGCTCTTAGGACCTTTAGAGAGCATTTCAGCACTATGCCTGACAGCAATTTTAAATATTGAAGTCACCAACAAAAAGCATAAAGCATGTAAAACATGGAACTGAATAGACAATGAAAAGGATACGTGTTTACAATATGAGAGCTGAAACAAAAAAGCAGAGACTTGTTCAACCTCAGCTGGCAATGTGTGTGTTGGCGCATCTAAAAATTCCTACCACTCTGCACATGTCTGTGAGTAACCATGGAAGTGCTATTTAGATTTTGGGGTAACAAAATTAAATGTGTAGAGGAATTCACCAATACAGAATTCACAAATAAGCAGCACTGGCTGTATATCTCAATAGACAGAAACAGAAAGAAAGCCAGTGACAGTAAAGTTGGATAGGCAAGAAAATATAATAAAAACTGAGATCAAGAGAGAAAACACAGTGTCATGGGGGGAGGTTAAATATATGGCTTTTGGACCATTAGAATGATGTTTGTTTTTACTCTAAATGAAATGAGAAACCATTGGTGAGTTATGAACAGAGGAATGGCCTGTTCTGATCTGCCTTCATTACAGAAGGAACAGGGAAGGGAGAAGGGTAATAACATGAGGCAGGATGGGCCAAGATGTTATAGTGATTTCTGTATTACACAGGGCTAACTCTGCCAATTCACACTGTACTAGAAATGCAAAAAAGCAAATATCTGGTAGATTGAATGGTGAATAGGTAATACCAATTGAGCCTGTATCACTAAAAAATGAATTCAATCATAGGAAAGGGAAGACAGTAGGGCTGATTTATAAACAGCATCTTAAAATTTGAATTTTTGTTTACCTGGATATGGCAGATCCTAATCAATAATATAGTGACCTTAGAAGATATAAATTAACAAATACAACCCCAAATATAATACAAAATTAGGAATTTGATTGTTTTACAGGAAACCTAAAAAAAAAAAAAAGTGACCCCTACCTAAAAATCAAGCATATTTTGGCCCAATCAGAAACTGACGGATAAAATAAATTAGCCAAGAGGGGATAATTAAATCACCAGAGAAGCATGAGAACATGCTCTGTGAAATTAGACATTCCCGGGCACATTTCATCTAACCAGCCCATGACCTAAACCTGCTACTGGTTTGACTAAGACTAGGGCTTACTTTTTAAAAAAGTATTATTGTAACTTTATATTATTTAAGTAGTTGGGCACATATGTATGTATATCTGTGCATATGAGTGAATTAGTTATGAATTAGAAAATGTTAAAAAATTCTTTTGGTTTCACATCTGTGGAAGTTATATTGGCTTTTTATCAAATCAGAAAGGATATGAGTACCATTTTATTAATGACTAATCCCAAGTGCAGTCTAGAAAGGTGTACTTTTCCATGAATGCCTTCCTTACCAAATCTATGGAAAAGAAAAAAAGCAAACTGTTGGCAGAAAAACTATTAATTAAGCTTTCCAACAATTAAATCCATATTATAATGGGTCACCTCACGGGGTCCTTATTCTGAAGGGGTCTTTCACATATTGTTAAAATATGTCCCAAAGACATATCAGATAAAAACATGAGATTGTTGAACATGCTTCCACAGTCCTCAGGAATCCTGCTACTTGATTCATTTCCCATTTGTTGGTATCTAGCTGAGAACCTCAACTCCTCATAGATGTCTACTTTGTGGTGTTATGTGTCTAATTGCAAAAATTACATGACTCATATCATTCGGTTGGGAGAGAAGTTATAAAAGGACTACATTTTAGCTCTGACTTAAAAAGTGTGTGGTGTGTGTCTGTGGGCACATACACATGCATATTTCAAGGAAGCGAGGAAGAGAAACAAAGAGGCAGTGTGATACGTTGAGTTTGCTAACAACAACAACAACAAAAAACAGATAGAGCCTAAATTCTATTTATAAAATCTTGCTGCTAATGAAAAACATAAAAGAGCTGAACAATACTAGGCTATACTCAGGGCTGCCAAATATGGCAAAACAGACAACGCATTGTATACCACCCTGATAAGCGTCATTCAAAAAGACTACAACATAAACGGTCACTCCTGGAGTTGGGTTATATAGCAGCGCTGATTATGTAACACCAGAAAATAGAGAAATAAAAACATAATAACATAATAGTTAACGTGCATTGAACTCTATGCCAGACACCATTCTAAATGCTTTATACATATTTAATTTAGTTATTCCTCACAACAATGCTATGAATTAGATGCTATTATTATCCACAATCTACAAATGAAGGAAATGTACTGAGTAGGAAATGACTTGCCCAAGATAGTACAGCTACTAAATTGCAGAGTTGGGATATAAACCCAGACAGTCTGACTAGAGAGCCCATGTAGCTAACCATGGTATTGTAAGCAAAACAAAATAAATCAAATAGAAAACCAGGAAACTTAACTGTTTTATCTACAAAATTAAAAATTAATATATATGCACAAAACCACCTCTAAAATTTTCTTGCCAATAAATTGAACCTATAACTGACCAAGCCTCTGGATCAAAATACCAGTTAATAGGAAAAAAGTCAATGTACTATTATTTGGTACTAGAATCGGGAGAACGTGGGCAATTCTACAGGATAAACAATTGAGTTATTTCTACAAATAAATGGGGAAACAAAAGATAAAGGGGAAGCTATATATTAGAGACTCAAAACTTAACCAAATGCACTGTACATAGACCTTGTTTGGACCTGATTCAAATAATCAAACAGTAAACCAAAACAAAACAAACCACTGAAACAATTGGGAAATTTTTTTAAATATAATATTTAAAAAGTATTTTTGCTTTTTAGGAGTGAAAATGGTATCATGGCTATGTTAAAAAAAAAGAGTCTGTATCATTTTAGCTATGACATCTGAAATCTGCTACAAAATAACACAGTAGGTAGAGAAGAAAGTGGGTGGAGGTACAGGTGAAATAGGAATGGCTACTTGTTAATAACCTTTGGAGCAGGATAATGGATACAGGGAGGTTCATTACGGCACTCTCCTTACTTCAATATATGTTTTAAATATTCCATAATAAAAAGTTATTTATAATTTTAAAAAACTGGAGTTAGAGAAACTGGTAACTTTGGTTGCTTCCTAGGATGGGAAGTGGAAGACTGGGAAACAGGGGTGAAAAGGAAAATTCCTTTTCATTGTTTACCTTTTGTACTTTTTGATTTGTGTACCAAGTACATGTACAACCCATACAAAATTAAATTAAATAAAAAAAAAGAAAAACAAGGACCAGCCAAGACAGTGCATGTTCGCTACTTGCTGTCACTAGGGGAGCTGGTTATAGATTTCAGCACAGAACACTAAGAAAACAGGCAGGGCACTAAGAACTCTCTATTCTAGACATCAACTTCTTAAGAACAACTTTGCTATAAGGGAGGAAATAACAGATTCCCTGCAAGCTTGAGCAAGTACCAGCTGACACATTTCCAGTGGAATCTTCCCTGGAGCTATATCAAAAGATCACTATTCACTATGAGTAAAGAAAAACATTGAACTATGAGACAACTCCATTTAGACTTGCTATACCAAGTTTGAAAATGCAGATTCAATGTATTGAATCCATAAACTAGGAAGAAAACCTAAGATAAGTAAATGATGAGGTCATGAAGGAGGCAAGCCAACAATAAGCAGTCAATCCAAACTGTTACCTCCTTTGACACAGTCCTAAATGAGCACCCAAAATGACACCTTCCTTATTGGAAGATGGAAAGATTGAGGAATCTAGACATCACAGGAACAACTGAATGATCTGGTCTATAATTGGGCCAATTTACAATGCTAATAGATAGCGCTGTCTTAGAGGTCTATAATCAGAAAAGCAAAGCCATGTCTGGTTTTGCTACTCTTTCTATCCCTAGTGCTTACCACACTGCTTGGCACATAGTAGGCATCCAAAAAACAGATGAGACTAACAGAAAGACTCAAGAGATCCAACTATAACAGGAATGACTCACAGGCCAGCATAAAGATGATTTGTCATGCTGATTTAATAGGCCATCAAGAAGCAACTTGGTGAGAGCAAAGAGGAGGAACAACATGCAAACAAAATCTGTGTGTGTGAAGGTTCCCAGACTGGCTTTTTAAGCTTTTTCTTAAACCATGGCTACTTCAAATCTAAGATGCTTTTCATTTTAAGTTCCAGCCCTATTTCTGTACTATAAGAAAAAAAAATCTGCCAATTATACTGTGATATACCATCAATTATAAGAGGAATCCCAATTAAACAGATGTTAAAATGTCAAAAAGTGTGAGTCTTAGAATCAGTGAAATATTGTTTATGTTTACTTGGACGGACACTTTCCCACTAGATCTACAGTACCTTGGCTATAAGATGTAATAAGAAATTTCATAAATCACTGGACATTTCAGATATAGTGTTTTTGAATCAGATATTATCTGAAGTTTGATAAAGAACAGTGAAGTTATATGATGCCATTGAATACAATTTCAGGGTTGCAAGGATTATTTATTCGATTTTAATAAAGTATAAATTCTATTTTGAGAGGGGTTGGGGGAGAGGTATCAGAGACTGAGAATTATGGATAATAGATGCCTGAAAGGAAATCAGAAGCAATCTCTGAACAGGAAAGCTTTAAGTAGATTAATATGGTAACAGTTTAATAAAAGAAAAAATAATCCTGATGAGAGAAAAGGAATTAGAGAGGCGACGGCCAAGGTGGGAAAAGTCACAAATGACAGGGAGCTTCCCATGTGTCTGGACAGACTTGGAAATGATATCCACAACTAGGTCACCTGGCAAACAGCCTCAGAGTCCCAGCATCATCCTCCACGCTTAAGCTCCCATATAGTTTCTCAAATGTTGATTAAACATCTATTCAGCTGAGTGAAGTCTAAGAGTGCCTAATCCTTGTTTTAGATGGTACTGACACAAGACACAGGACACAAATGGCAGTATTCCAGGCCACTAATACCCTGGGAAATTCTTGTAACAGCATGCTCAAATAGGTGTTATATAAATGGAAATGAGAAAAGATTACTTAAAGTCCTTAAAGAAAACGCAATGTAGTGTAGGAGACAAACACGAAAATAAAGTATTATAATATACTGGGATAGGGGCAAGTATACAATGAGTAGTTAAAAGGAATGAAACTTTTTTCCCAGATGGCTTTATTTTGGGAAAGGATAGCTATTTTATTGGTAAGCAGCATCATTACTATCAAGTCTGTGAAACAAAATCTTGAGATAAATTATTAATTCTGTGCTTGATGATTTGTAATAAAGAATATAAAACTAGAGAACAGTTATACAACAATGAAATAATTAGAAAACTCTGAATCTGGCAACTACTCAAAATAGCTTTTATCAAATAAAAAAATTTCATTTTAAAAAATCCACTATTCTCTGCTTTTGGTTGACTTAACCTCTGGGAAGTTTACAAAGATGAATAAGGATTATTTGTAACAACAAAGAGGGTATCTGAGACATGCTATCTGTGTGAAAGTTTTGCTAGGATAGGTAATGATCAGCACTTGAATTGTGGCTATGTTTTCATTGCTTTAATGAAAGTCTATGATCAAATTCAATCAAGAAAGAATAAGTGGTCAGGTAGAAATTACACACTTTATTTAAGAAACCTGGATGAGAGTTAGGAACTGTTCTTGATACATATTCTGTGGCAAGGATCTTATCATGTATGATTAATATTTCTTAGTTTCTCCAAATTTGGAGATGGGCATGATCCATAGCCTCCTAATCTTATCTTCTATTTTAAGACTCCTATAGAACATGCTTTCTATACGAGTTCCTTGCTCCTGGATTAAGACTTGAAAAATCTCTTTTCCCAAGAAAATCTAGACTCTCTATGAGTATTCTGGAAGCCAAAAGGGTATCTTAGGTATGAAGAGGATAGATTAATACTCTTTTGAGTGATATCCAGGCACATAACCTAACTATAGGGAGAAACCGTCCCATGTGGATCCTCAGTAGAAAGTTTGAAAAACACATTGTGTATGTAATAATTTACTAAATATAAAACAACCTCCATGTTGGGATAGGAGGTAGGAAAAGAAATCATCACCTTGGTTACAGAAAAGCTCTTTAGAAGAAGCTGGAAACTATGCTTAGTGGTAAAGGCTGAAGATGTCCGGGAGGGGAAAAATAGAAAAAGACACCAAGTGGCAACAAAAGATAAGCAGATTTCTGCATTTTTAAGAAAAAGGTACCCATCCACAGCTGAGACAGTCAGGCTAATTGAGGATATAGTGACTAACAGAAACTTCAGAGGATGAAACATTGCTGGGATCACACTGAGAGCATCCAAAAGGGAGAATCAGGGTAGCTCAAATTCAAAGTATCACCTGTATCTTCAGTACCTGGAAGCTAATCGATAATTACCAGATCTAAAATGTGACAACATGGAAAAAAGGCCCTAGATAGATTCATAAGATAAAAAATGAATTAACATTGCTTATTTCCCTTATGAAAATTTCCCTGTGCTTACAAGTTTATATTACCAGCCTTTCAATGACTGTCAAAGAGTGTTGGGATAAGCAATATGCCAACACAGACTTATTCTATGAAACTAATGACCTAAATAAACCCAAGAAGCATTATTGTATTCATATGGAGTGCAGAAATAAGTTAATGCAGTAGGACTGAGAATGCTATCCTTACAAAAGATTGCTTGCAAGGTGACCCTTGGCTGGAGTAGAGTAATGTGCATTTTGGGAAGACCTACAACATTCCTAGATCTGCTAAAGTGGCTCACGGTGCCTAGACTGCCCATACAATGTGCTTTAGGCTGAATACCTGCTTTCCTTCTGGGGGTCTGAAACTTTGGTACAGAGAGAGCACAGGGTAACTTCATGACCAGTCCTCAAGAAAAATATTAGTCATTCTAATAATCAAATAATGTCCTCTGATAGATATCACCTCACACATGGTATCACAATCAATATTAGAGTCCATCTTGTGCAACTCCCCTGAAAGAGGATTCCTGGAAGCTTATGTCTCATTTCCTCTGGGCTTCACCCACATGCTTTTTCCCTTTGCTAATTTTGCTTTGTATCCTTTGACTATAATAAATCATTTCCATGAGGAAGACTAGATGCTAAGTCCTGTGAGTACTTCTGGTACATTACCAAACCCAGAGGTGGTCTTCCAGTCTCTCAAAACATAAGAGTAACACATTATCAAGACTTGTTCAGGAAAAGATACAATTTTCCTTTTAAGCTTTTGGTAATTAAACTGACTAGGCATGTTGGACCATAAAGGGTAGCAAGGATAGAAAGTGAGGTACTAAAAATGATAACAAAAAGAAAATAGCACAGATATAAGAATTAAGTATGAAAAAATCTCACAAAAAAAGTTTTGGTTAAGAAAAGGAACCACAAGTTGGCATTTAAATGTAAAGGTTTATGACAAAAATATAAAGAAACATTGGGAACTTATAAATCAAATTATGTTAAAGAAAGAAGTAAAAAGTTAGGGAATTAGGGAAGACAGGGTGAAACTCCAAGTTAATCAATTGCAAACTCAATTTTGAAAGTTTAAATCTGCCACTGTGTTATGTAAAGCTACCTTTGCCACACCCCACCAGAAACCAACTAGAAGTATATCCTCAAAATAATAATAATAATAATGTCACTGTCACTCATTTATTTATTCAATATATATTTATTGAGTAGCTATTTTGTGCCAAGCACTGTTTCAATGTGCTAAGGATATAGCAGTAAATAAAACAGTATCTCTGCCTTCATGAAGCTCAATATATGGATCATTTCATGACTCTTAACTAAATACAGTTCAAAGTTAACAGAAAAGCATGTCAGTCTTGATCTTGGCATAGGAAAAACCATTATGGAACATCAGTGCTTTCCAGGTTTTCCAGGATAGTGTTGGCGTGGCCAGAGGCAAATCTATGGAAAGGCATCAATGATAAGAAGTAGTAAACTAGATTATGGAATGATTAGAAATAATCAGAACAAGCTGAGAGTGTATAAGAAAGTTAACATGAAGCATGCTAGATAACAAGGTCATAAAAAAATAAAAATAATGTGCATATATACTCAGGAAATTATGCACATTATATAAAGACAAGTAAAGAAATGTTATAGGTCAATGAGAACCAGCTTACATCTTAGTTAACATCACCTATCACAAACTACTATTGCTTTAAAAGCTTTCAAATAACATACGGAGTAGATTCCAACTTGTTGACATAAAGACTCATCATTTTGTACCATGCTGATATTCTTAGAATGCTTGTATGCAAAAACAACAGAGGTATCAAGGTGATTGATTGAATAAACTTATAACATGCACAAGGTCATTTATATTTCTTCCATTTTCTCAATAAAAGCTCACTTCTGTGAACATCATACCTCTATATTGTATAATATTTTTAAATCTGAAATAACTTCCAACATTTAAAAATTAGATTTTACACAAATATCTTTTTTAAGGTTTCTTAAAAATCAGAAGGTCTTGCAGCACTGGGCCTACATTGTAGCAAGTTTAGCCTGCAGGGAACTGAGTCTCTGCTGCCCTCTCTAGGCAGAATGTATGCTCTACACTACAGATCACCACAGTCCACACCCAGCCTATTGTTTCCTTTTGTCGTATTAATGAAATAAATGCTGGTTGATTAATGAGATAACTGGATACTAACAACTGAAGCTTTATCAGAAAATAGAATACAAAAAGGAAAAATAATATACCAACATTATCTGAGAACCTGACTTTGTACTTTACCTTATATAAACCTGGCCAAAGAGTTAAGAATTATCCCACACGCCCAATCTATCAAACATGCTCTGGGATATGGATTAATAAAACCGACCTTTACCGCAAGCTTAAAAGTATCCTGGATCCATCTGACAGTGGTAAAAAATATTATCCAGCACAAGATAATTAGGTCAGAAGAGAGGCCTTGGAAAGCTTCTTGAAAGGTTATATAAAAGTGCCTTGATATTGAGGCTACTTGGGATTAACCTACATGACATGCCATAAATGAAACTCATACTCCTTGTGAGAAAGACCTCAGATGCTTGCCACAGAAGGATTATGGTGACCACAAACTGTGCAGATGTCTGTGTCTGTGTGTGTATACACACAGGGGCAGTCATGTGTACAGAGATGCACATGTGCACACACAAGTCTGTGTACATAATAGTGAGAATTAGACAGGAGATGTTTAACTTGGCAGAAATCAGAAACTTCCGAACCACACCATATAAAACCCAGGAATAACTTCAGTAAAAGGGGTATATGGAATTGTAGAATTTATTGCGATTGTGAGAAAGCTAGTAATACATAAAAGCTATTCCCAGTATATTTGCCCTGATCACACTTGACACAAAAAAGAAAAGTCTTAATTTTTATGTTCCTATTGAATATTCATTTGTCATGGGTTTTCCTAGATAAGCTAATAATATGAATTAGCCTTCACAGATGAAAACTGAGATGTCTTAAAATTGATGAAATAGAAAACAGTGTATAAGAAATACAGAGGAAGATGACAACCTGGGTCTAAATCCCTACTTAATTGCTAAGTGACTTGCTAAGTGACTTTCTCACTTGACTTCAATGAAATTAGGTTAAAAATAGTACTTAGTGTATAGGAGTTATGAGAAATAAATAAGTTAATACATGTAAAAAGCTTATAATCTGATAAACACTAAGCATGAAGAATTAGCCAATAATAATGATAACGATAATATTGCTATTACTATTATTATGAAAATATAAAAGGAGTTAAGATGATCCAAGACTCTAATATTTAACTAGTGGATAGTCAATGTCTAAAAAGAATCTTTTTGACTTGAATTTGATTAAGCTTCATGGCTAGCTCTAAAATTAATGGTTAAACACAACCTGTGGCCTGCTTTCTTATAACCAAAGATCTCTAAGGAATATGCTTTCTATGTGACCTCCTATGAACACCGTTGATCAGTAAGGAAAATTAAGGTTTCATAAGAGATCTGTTATCTCCACACCTGGCCAAAAAAAAGAGTCAGGTTTAGTGCTATGGACTATAGGTTGAATAAGGGACGGGGATTTAAAATGGGGTTGCTAGAAGAGACTATAAGACTGGCCTATGAAAAAGGAGAGAATCAAAATCATAATGAAAAATTTTAAAAATGCCAGTTATGGAAGGAAGGATAGGACATGAGATTAGGAAAAGTAAATGTAAAACAAGAGGAAATGCACAGAGATGGTTAAAGAAATGCAATAAAACCATTAAAAAAGAAGATTTAGCAATCTACTTGGACACTTTCAAAAAGCTAGTTTCTTCTCCTTGCTATTATCAGGTTGTTTGTAGCAAAAATGTGAAGAACTCTCTTTATGAAATTGGGTTACTTTAAGTCATCCAAGCCCTTCACCATTCCCAGAAGAAAGGATACTCAAATTTTCTTTTTCATCCTAACTGTGTTGTCATGTCTCCTCGGTGCTACCAATGGAGACCAAATGGAAAATAAACTTACCTTCCCTTACCCAGTTAGCCAAAACCTGTCAGGTCAAGCCAAAGGCCTGGTCTGAGAAGGGCATTCCAACAACTGAGAGCTCAAATAGTAAAAGCAGATTGTGAAGAAGAAAATGAAAACAAAATGGAACGAGCTAAGGCAGTTACATCCATGAGGAAACTGAAGAAAAAGGGCAAGTATATTAGGATCTGTGTTACATACAATGTACATTTCAAATTAGTTCTAAAAAGCACATTATTATCAGAAAGTAAGAACTCTGTTAAGAATTCATCTGTCAATGATAACAACACTACAAAGGGCTATACAACATCATGATGGATATATCGAGATATCCAGGGCCAACTTCCATTACACAGAGTAGGCACAATGCCTAGGGCCCATGATACTTTTTGAGGCTCGTGCAATGTTATAATTTCTTTTAAAATCAGAAGAAAATATTAACGCAGCTTGTATAATTTACATTTATATCAATGTAGTAATAAAATAAAAGTTTTAGTATTTTTATGAAGGAAAATTATAATGTTTTTGGAAGATATTTTAATATTTTTTATGAAAGAAAATTTTTATGGCCCATGAAAGCAAAAGTGCCTGGTATTCATGAAAGTCATAATGTGGCCCTGCAGATACCTTATCAGAATTACAAAATTCAGGAATATCATTATGAAAAACGACAAAGCCACAATTGAGATTTGTATGTTTAAGACTCTGCCAGAGTCACTCCACACAATATGACTCCTTGCCCCTACAGCTTCAGCCTTGAAACACATACAATGGAAATAAATGATTTAGCCACAGGAAAAATCACCACATGTGTTAACTTTTACAAATCTCTTACAAATAGTAAAAATAACTATTATTACTGTGTTGAGTGGCAGGCTCTAATAAATACAAAGCAAACCAATTTGTGGTACGTTATACCAAACTGTGAGCCACCATGCATTAAATTAACCTCCAGGAATATTATTCATGGTAAATACAAAGCTGCTGACCTGAAGGCTCAAAATTTTCCAACAATATGATTGTTCCTATAATCACTGTTATTTATATGTACTCTGTCCACTTCAGTTATGAAGGAAAAGTAAAAAGATGTACAAGAATTCATGATTAAAGAAGACATACAAATGATCAAAAAGCACATGAAAAGATGTACAACATTATTAATCCTTAGGGAAATGCAAATCAAAACCACAATAAGATACCACTTTACGCACACAAAGATAGCTATAATCAAAAAAACCAGAAAATTATAAGTGTTGGTGAGGATGTAGTAAAACAGGGACCCACATGCATTACCAGCAGGAATGTCAAATGGCTTAGCTACTATGAAAACCAGTTTAGTGGTTCCTCAAATAATTAAATATAGAATTACCACATGATTCAGCAATTCTACTACTGGTAATATATCCAAAGAACTAAGAAGAGGGACACAAACAGGTACATGTACACGTATGTTCATAGCAACACTAATCACAATTCTAAAAGCTGAAAACAGCCCAAAGGTTCACCAAAGGATGAATACAAAAACAAAATGTGTCATATCCATACAATGGAATATTAGCCATAATAAAATAAAAAAGAACTGAACACGATACAACATGGGTGAGACTCATGAACATTATGCTAAGTGAATGAAGCCTGACATAAAAGATTACACATTGCACAATTCTACATACAGAGAATCAACCATATATGGAATATCCAGAATAGGGAAATTCACAGAGACAGAAATAATACTGGTAGTGACAGGGGAGAGGAAAAGGGGAAGTGGAGAGCAACTGCTTGATGGGTGTGGAGTTTCATTTGGGGGTTATGAAAAAAGTTTCGGAACTAGACAGAGGTGGTAGCTACACAACACTGTAAGGGTATAAAATGTCACCGAATTGTTTACTTTAAAATGTTTGCCAAGTGAATGGTACCTCAATAAAAAAGAATGCATTAAGTTTTTGAAATATATTAAAATAATTCTTTATAGTTATCTTAAAGGACGGTGTGTACTGTCAGGTCAAGTGGGCTAAAAATGGAAAATAAAGAAATTGTGAGCACAAATCTAACATATCAGTATTTTAATAGTAAAGTTCAACAGCAAAGGTTTGTTCAGTACTGATGAAGAAGACATTAATTAACCTACGTCAGGAAGATTTAAAGGAAAGAATAAAGAATTTACAAGAGCATCTGGGAACTTAAATTGGCGTTTATTTACTTAAAACTAAAGGGGATAAAAAGTTAATAGACCAATGAATGAACCTGGAATTGCCAAGTATTGATTGATGAAATGGATTAATATATATAATTAAGCCAGTATAGACAGCTAAGTAAACAGATTCTAGGCCTTTGAAGGAATAGCCATGAAACTAGAGCTTTGTAAAGTCATATCATCTAAAGCACCCCCCAAATTTGAGATCAGAAGAATTTGATATTATGAAGAAATTAAAGTAACAAAGAAAAGTCTGCACATAAGAGTTGTTATATATTCATCTGTGAATAAAATTGTCATAAAAAGTCCATTTCAAATTGGAATTCTGTGTCCATTTTTTTTTTTTTTTTGAGACAGAGTCTCACTGTGTTGCCCAGGCTAGAGTGTCATGGCATCAGCCTAACTCACAGCAACCTCAAACTCCTGGGCTCAAGCAATCCTTCTGCCTCAGCCTCCCGAGTAGCTGGGACTACAGGCATGAGCCACCACACCCCGCTAATTTTTTCTATATATATTTTTAGTTGGTCAATTAATTTCTATTTTTTTAGTAGAGATGGGGTCTCGCTCTTCTTCAGGATGGTCTCGAAATTCTGACCTTGAGTGATCCGCCCACCTTGCCTCCCAGAGTGCTAGGATTACAGGCGTGAGCCACGGCGCCTGGCCCTCTGTGTCCATTATTACTAATCCACTTTGTACTTCTGATTTCACATTGGTAGAACTTATACTCTTTTACATAACAGAGGAATAGAAAGTACATGAATAACATTTAAATAAGTAACTGGATAATAACCCAGAAATGCAGGAACATTCTACAAGTTGAGTGAAAGAATGACACCTAGTAGCCTACAGTGTAGCAGTGCCATCATTCGGCCAAGTGTACAGAGATTACCAAGCATTTTCTGTAAAGGGACAGAAAGTAAATACTTTAGATTTTGCTGGCCGTGTATGAAAGGGGCAGCCGTGCAAAAATAACAGGAAAATACCTAATCCTACAATTTCCCCAGTAACAGTTAAAGATCAATCCTACGAGTTCTCTCACTAACAGACACTCTGCAGTTCTGTTTTGCACAACTTCTGAAAAGAGCTGAATGGACGGAAAAGAGATGTAAATCTCTCTCTTTCAAAACTGTTTTTTGAGAATCTGCTTTTATAGAGCTCCTGAGTAACAGCAGAAGAACAAGCTACAGCCTCAACCATATCTCAAGGACAGAGTCACATCTCCTGTGATAATCCCTTCTCAAAGGAAAGGCAGGAAACCAATTTTTGGACTTTGACATCCTTGCCGTTTTTGTTG
Source organism: Cheirogaleus medius (assembly GCA_008086735.1). Classification (NCBI taxonomy): domain Eukaryota; kingdom Metazoa; phylum Chordata; class Mammalia; order Primates; family Cheirogaleidae; genus Cheirogaleus; species Cheirogaleus medius. The sequence goes on along the minus strand of VBSM01000937.1, from coordinate 2,570,790 downwards.
TCTACCTGCTGCCGTTTTTGTTATCAACTGACAGCCATCACTATTTTTTTTTCTCTTCATCCCCCTTAAAATCAGCCAGCCACTTGGCCTTGCTGCCGACAACTCCCTTATCTTCCTTGGGATGCCAAGGACATCTCCCTGCCCCTACCCCGCACCGCCTTTCTCTCTCACACACACATTCTATTCTCTCTGTCTTTCTAAAGGATAAAATAAACTTTTTTACTTTTACATCTTAATCTCTGTGTGAGAAATCTTTCTCCACCCATGCTGTGAGCACCTAGTAAGCCTTTCCACCCTAACAATGTAGTTCCTTTACCAATGGATTCAACCCTGCCATCACAGGGCAAAAGCATCCATAGACAATAAATAAAGGAGTAGGTGTGGCTTTGTTTAAATAAAACTTTATTTACAAAAACAGGCAACAGATAATAGTTTGCCAAAATCTGCATAAGAGGACAGCTGGCTAGAGAACATGCCTTTCCAGTCTTCCATAGGTATGAGGCAACTGAGGCTGAAAGACTATATTGAAACACACAGTCCAACAAATTATCATGAAAATAAAACGATTCTGAACAAGGAGAGACTAAACTCCTTGAGCAGTGACATTCACAACAATTTTTAGGACACACCAAGGGAAAGCTTAATAGTAACAGGGCTTCTTGGGTGAGGTGAAGCAACATTGCCAAGTCCTGCACAAGAACAGCTGAGTACTACTCAAAGAAGCCACACAGACTGGTGTCACCATATATTCAAAATCACCAATATCCCGTGGGCACCTAACACCTTCTACCAAGTCTGTGTTCTTTGGTCAACTCACTCCTCTATTCTCTGAAACAGTTATTTCCAACTTCCTTCACTCTCCTACAACCTGAAATTCCTAACCTCTTTCCTCTCTCTTACCAGGTAACCTTACCTTACACTTCAAGAGAAGATAGAAGCTACCACAAAAAGTTTCCATTATCTTTTTCCTCCCAAATGAATAAAATTACTTGTATCTGCTATAAGCCTCTCCTCTTAACCTCCTGTTACAATGAAGAATGTGTCTACCCTCCTATCAAAGGCTCATCTCTCTAGGTGGGCTCCACACTCCAGACATATTGGTTTTCTCAGGACTTTACCCTACTGATTGATCCTTCTTTCTACTCTCTTCATCCACTTCCACTCTATTACCTCCTACCAGTCCATGCATAAACACATATGCGCTGACATCTGGATACACCTGGAGGAATGCACACATATAGGTCTCCTGCTTACTCTTGAAACCTCATTAAAATGACAATATAGGAATGACAAAATATATAAATACTAAAAGTCAAAGAGGGGGGAATATAACTGCAGAAGACAGCTGTCAACAAAATGGTGGAAATGAGAAAGCAAATGGACAATTAATGACTTACCTCAGCAGAAAAAGTTCAAACAAACTTGTCTATAAGAAGGACACCAATAATTAAGAAGTAGCAACAAACCTCAAAAAGGCATATCAATTAGTATTACTTATGTAGGCGGGAGTGTTTGGTAGATCTGAAAATAGGAGAATTGACTGAAATTCTTAATAGGGAATAGCTAGACCACCAGATACCCTCTCAGTCCTTCCAAACAATATGAATTTAATATATAAAACAATTTTCCAGAATACAATTAATGTGTAAGTTAAGGTAACATTGTACTGCATTTTGTAGTGATTTTTAAGATTTGTTTACCATTTCTGAAAATCACACCAACAAGGGAATTCCTTGTGTTATTCTGGTTGTCAATAAAATGTACTGTCAATATGATATATGTCAATATAATATATAAAATGTGACCTGTATCAGTATAGATTTGTATCAAACACACAGATATTTTATGTTGACACAAGTACCCGAATCTCTCATTATGTCTTCTACTATAGTCATAATTGTTTTATCATCAATTGCTTTAGAGCTTTCATGCTGCACAAGTCTAAGGAGTGTCATTCACTTTGTGTCCTGGGTTTGTGCAGAGTGGCTGTGCAGAAAAGAGTTGATGTAGCAGGCCTGAGACTTCTATCTATAGAAAAGTCTGCTTACAAGGTCAGTCCTTGGCTAGCATCTGAGAATTTGGCTCTCTTAGTAATTCCAGTCAACAGTTAACTGATAAGGGTGGCTCACTGTCTCTAGTCTGTATAAACAATGTGGTTTATGCTGAATACTTTCTTTTTTTTCTGCCAAACATTAATATTATAAGTATTACACAGAAGGTGTGATGACCCTCAATAAAACCCCTGGCTTCCCTGGGCAGAAACATTGCATATATGTTGCTGCATATTTGTTGGTGGGGGAAAAATGTACTCTTGTGACCTCTAATGGAAGGGAGAGAGCATAAGGAAGCCTCCACAAGGATTACTCCCAAACACCCGCTGCATCTTTCTTTGTCACTTATGACTTGGCTAAACGTTCTTACTATGCCACGTAGTAACTCTTAGCCTACAAAATAACTCCGTAGTCCATGAATCCTTCTTGCAAATCTATTAATATGAGGATGGTCATCAGAACTCCGTATACAGTGGGCATACACTATAGCCCTGCACTATTTTGTTAATATGATCATTAAAGAATACACACTTTTTGTAAAATTGTATATATACAATTTATAGATCCTTGATTTCATTTTCATGATATAAAAAGGCTTATCAAATATTTGTTATAAAAAGAGGACCTTAGACCTAAAAGAATTGACAAATACTACTACAGAAAAAGAACACTAACAGCAATTATAATTATCATAATGAAAATAATATCGAATAATATTTTCACAGTGCTTACTACATGCCAAGCACTGTGGTAAGTGCCTTCTATGGATTATCTCATATATTCCTCATTAAAAAACTAGGACATGGGCATTATCATTTTTTCCCTTTTATCAATGGAGAAATAGAGACTCAGACAGGTTAGTCAAGTAGACTATGAGCCTAACTACAAAAAGTCAGAAACAAGACTTAAAGACAGGAGTTAGAATCAAAACAACACAGCGGCATCCAAAAAAAATATATCAACTAAAGGACAGTACCTAATTTGTTAGGGCCAATGAATAAGGATGTAAGCGAATTCTGCCAGTTAAAGTTATTAATATATCAACTCTTTCTCATCTCTCTTGGAATACTCCTCTACTACTAAGCATTTGATAAAGAATACAAATAGTGGGATCATAAATACAAAACCTAACATTTTTTTTTTCTTTTTGAGACAGAGTCTCACTCTGCTGCCCGGGCTAGAGTGCTGTGGCGTCAGCTCACAGCAACCTCAAACTCCTGGGCTCAAGCGATCCTCCTGCCTCAGCCTCCCGAGTAGCTGGGATACATACTACCATGCCCAGCTAATTTTTCCTATTTATAGTAGAGACGGGGTCTCCCTCTTGCTCAGGCTGGTTTCAAACTCCTGACCTTGAGTGATCCACCCTCCTCGGCCTCCCAGAGTGTTAGGATTATAGGCGTGAGCCACCGCGCCCGGCCAAAACCTAACTTTTTAAACTGGGCATTTTATAATTGGTCTACTATCATTTTGAAATCACAGTTCTTAGTCCTTTCTTTACAAATGTAGTATAAATTTGTACAACTTTAAAAATTGCTGGGAAAAATCAGAAGTCACAGCAATTTAGAAATAAATTTCTGAAGATTTCACACTTTAATAAAAGGCCATTATTTACAGATGCTTAAAATTGTAATATCATTATCCCTATAGTTTCAAAGATTTCCAAGGACCAAAGCTGAGTAGAACCTTAAGAAAAATAGGAAACATACAAATTCAATCACACACACAGAGTACGTATTTCTTTTTATCTGTAGAACACAATGAATTCCACCTTGACCAAGTAAAGTAGTGTAGAAAACAAGAGTGGGGGTGGAGATGACTAAAAGCATAGCTAGAGAGCACAGAAGTACAGTTTCTATTAAAACACCAAGATCAAGTAGAGGAAAAAAACAACAGTTTCAAGTGGGCAGTAAAATTCTACACATTCCAGGGAAAGTGAATATAATCAACAAATTAAAGAAGAATTATAATGCATTTCAAACCTGTAATAAAGTTGTGCATTAGAAAATTCAAAGGCTAAAATCAATACATAAATCAGTGGTTCTTAAAATTCAGTGTACGTAAGCATAATAATCTCAGAATCCACCTTCCAAGATTTTGATTCTTCAGTTCCAAGACATTTAAAAAACATTCCAGATGATCCAGACACAGGTTGGCCACCATCAAAGTATTCATACTGTGCCCTGTGCAGGCTGTGTTTCTGATACCATACTAAAAACATCACAGCTTGGTTAAGAAGATCACAAAATATGAAGACTGGGATAATGTAGAGATAGAGCTTTTAGCATTACTTTGAAAGCTATTACAGAGGATATACGATGGCAAACACCAAATCTATTTCTTTAAAAAAACCAAATAAGATGACATTTAAACTGAGGAGATAAACTTGTCTGAGTAAGTATTATATAGGAATTGAGTGTCCTTATCTGCCTAAAGTAGCGATAGCAGGTCAAATAGAGAGAGAATATGTCAGCATCACCAACATCTGAAAATTTTAGTTCAAAATGTAACCACGGGGCCAGGCACTGTGGCTCATAGCTATATTCTAGCATTACTGGAGGTCAAGACAGGAGCATAGCTTGAGGCCAGGAGTCCAAGATCATCCTGAAAAACACAGTGAGAGACTGTCACTAAAAAAAGAAAAATAAAAATTGGCCATGCATGATGGCATAAGCCTGTAATCTCAGCTACTCCAGAGGCTGAGGGAGGAGTATCACCAGAGCCCACGAGTTTGACTATGCAGTAGGCTATGATGACGTTACGGCACCGCAGCCTGGGAGACAGAGTGAGAGCTTGTCTCAGTACAAAACAAAAAGCAAAAACAAAATATAACCATGGCATCAAAGATGCCATATCAGTATATAATTGGGGGCAAGAAATGTATTCCCTGACATTATCACAAGTTTCATAAAGAAAATAAAATCAGGAAAATGGCATCCATACTGAAGCATTGTTACTCAAAGAAAAAATCTTTTGTCCACCTATATCAGAATCCCTTAGACTGCTTGTTAAAATGCAGATTCCAGCAAAGCGTGGTGCCTCACGTCTGTAATCCTAACACTCTGAGAGGCTGAGGCAGGAGAATTGCTTGAAGTAAGGAGTTTAAGACCAGCCTGAGCAAGAGCCAGACCCCATCTCTACTAAAATTAGAAAAATTAGCCAGGCATGGTGGTGCACACCCATAGACCCAGCTACTCAGGAGGCTGAGGCAGGAGGATGGTTAGAGCCCAGGAGTTTGAGGTTGCTGTTAGCTATGATAATGCCACTGCACTCTAGGCAGGACAACAGAATGAGCACTCTATCTAAAATAAAATAAAATAATAAAATGCAGATTCTCCCATCATAGTTCTATTGAATCAATTTCTGAATGAAGAAGAAAAAATACATACAAACATACACATGCACACAAGCACACAAACATATTTAACTGTACAGTTCAGAGACTTTTAGTATATTTACAAAACTGTACAACTGAAACCACAACTAATTATAAAAACATTTTCATCATTCTAAGAGAGAGCCCAAATTCTTCATGAGTCTCTCCCTGTTTCTTCTATCCCACAACACCCTAGACAACCACTAACCTACTTTCTTTCTCTGTAGTTTGGCCTACTATAGAAATCCCGCATAAACACACTCATACAACATTTGATCTTTTATTACTGCCTTCTTTGAATGAGTATGTTTTCATGGTTCACCCATGTTATTGCATGTATCAGTTCTTCATCCCACTGTATTGTAGAAAAATATTGCATTGAATAAAGATGCAAAACATATATGACAAACGAGTACCTCATACGAAAGAAGTGATGAAGAGACATCTGCTTGTTTCCAAAATTAAGCAGAATTCAGAATGTGATCTCATGTGTAGACAATTCTCCAAAATCCTACCATTGTTTAGTGACAGCAATTATAAGCAAAGGAAGTTTCTGTAAGGACCCAGAAGCTTAGAGCACACACAGTATGGAAGAAAATTGATGACAATGCCAAGAACACTAGAATTAACTTTATGAATAAGAATAAAAGGTAAAAATTATGCCTTGGAAAGATGCCAGGGCAAGAGAGATGACTCTCTGGAACTGTGCTCTAAAGTAGCCATATCCATATTTGTACTATTCAAATTTAAATTAACTAAAATTAAAAATGTAGTTCCTCAATTAGAATACTAGCTACCTTTCAAGTCCTCAATGACCACATGTACCCACTAGCTACTATATTGGACAATGCAGATGGAGACCATTTCCATCACCAAAGAAAACTCTATGGCATAGTGCAGCTCTAAAGATATATAAAATAGGCATAGCATAATCCATTTATTGATTCCAAAAATATTTATTAAAAGTCTATTATGTGCAAGGCACTGTTCTAGACACTAGACATACAACAATATTCAAAACACATAAAATTCCTACCCCTACAGAGTATAAGTGCTAATGATGGGTAAGACAACATAAACAAAAAAATGAAATATATGATGGTGCTATTTTTCATACATGACCTGGAAAGGTCTCTGTGATCAAGTGAAGTTTATGTAGAGATCTGAATAAAATGAAGAGGAATCCTTGAGCATGTATGAGATAGAAGCACTGCAGAAAGAGAAAATAGACAGCACAAAAATGTGAGGCAGGTCTAGGCTGGGCATGCTTCCAAAAATAGCATGGCAGCTACTGTGGCTGGAAGAAGTAGCACATGAAAGAATAAAAGCAAAATATAAGCAATTGTGAATTAAGGAAAAGATTTTGCAGAGCAAAAACTATTGTTTACAAAGTTTGGTTAAGTTGTTATTACTACAGTATATTTTTTATATGTCAAATGATTCTCCAATTTGTAAGAAACACATCTGCAATGGCAACATGAGGAGCACCATGAATCCCCTCCCAGCAAAACAATCATAACTGGAGAAGATTAATTTTAAAAAAACAACCATTTAGCATTTCTAAAAACTGTACTGATGATATACAGCAAATGAGGAAACATTTTTAGTAAAATTTATGAAATCTCTGTAAGAATAGCAAGAATCTGTGGCACTTCCACCACAACCTCCTCCCTCTCAACTTCTCCCTGCCTGCCTAGTAAGACAGAAGTTCTACTGCAGATAGATACAGCCAAAAACACAGGACCCACTTACTCTATCTAGTAGACAATTGGAATTTTTCATCCTACCCTCACAGCACCAGGTTGCAAAAAGCTCTATAAAGCCAAGAATGTCAGAGAAGTCTGGAGCTCCCTTGCTCAAAGCAGTAACAGGGAAGAACCTCTACCCTAGGAAGATCAATCTGAGACTACTGGTACCCAGTCATCTCTGCTCCAGCTCATTAACAAGGCAGAGGTTCCATGGAGGGAGGGGGAAGCCAGGAAGACCAAGGGATACCACTTCCACCCAATTCCCTGTTCTCAGAGCATAGGTGTAATTCTGAGAGAAGCATGACAATGTACCCAATCCAGGCTCCCAGAGCATTGGTGCACATATCCTCAGCCCAGGAAGAGAGGCAGGCCATAAGAACACAGCGCTCCAAAGTTCCCAACAAAAAGAACTGACTTTCATTGAAAGAGAGTATGGGGAAGTCTGAGTCTAGGGGAGCTCTCAAAAACAATGAATATTTTTGTGCTAAGCAATTAAGAGGACTTTGGTAGCTTCATGAGTTCTTTAAATCATAGGCCAGCCACTTTACCAGAAAGAACCAAATAAAGATATAGCTAAGAAGAGAAAGGCAATGATTGAAGCAAGCTTCAAACAAGGCCCCAAAGACGACCCCTAGGAAGGGGTCCAAATTTAATTAGATCACTTTGGAGTGATTTATGTCCCAGATTTTACAGAATGTGAAAGTCAGTGTAGCAATCCATCAACAATTACTCGAGCATAACAACAGAATGAGAAGCACTATAAATAATAAACGAAAATTTAATATAACAAATTTCATAAATATATATTTGGTCTCCATTCTTCTCTCAAGTTCTAAAAGACAAAAAATGATATAAAATAACAATGCAATAAAGTACTATTGGATTTGTAACATATTAAGACTTAACATGTATAACAATAGCACCAAAAAAGGAAGAGGAAATAGAGAAAAATAGGGGAAGTAGAAGTGGCATTTCTCTATCTCACAAAAATTTAATATCTGAAATAGATTCTGGTAAATTCAAATGTAAATTTTAAGTCCTAGAGAGCAACAATTAAGAAAATTAAAAAATATAAAAAAATCATTAAAGGATTAAAAAGTATGACTAGAAAATATCCACTTAACATAAAATAAACCAGTAGGAGGAACAGAAGAACAAAAAAGGTGAGGCAAATAGAAAATAAAATGTAAAATGACAGTCACATGCCCAACTACATCAATGACATTAAATGATAATTTGTTGGGAAATAGGCTAAGAGACGTGAAAAGTTTCAGAGGTTTCGCAGGGCTTTGCCTTGAAGGAACCTGTGGGCATGTTACAGAATAGAAGCTGCTTCCAACAAGGGGGGCATTGTCAGAGGACGTTTACAAAGGAACGTTTCTTCTTTGCTGCTGGTCATCGCCTTGAGCTTTTTTGCAAGGCAGAAGCTCGGTTTGGGTCCTTGGAGGAGAAGCTGATTAAAATGCCTGCCCAGCAGATAACGTGCAGCTGGAACTATCCTAGACTTCAAGGCTACTACTGCTTCACTCCTGACTACATGTCTCTGTGCTTAGAAGAAGTAGATTAGAGTAGTACACAGACTCAGTGTTCTCATTTTATACATTTTATCTTTAATTTGTATACTCAGCTAGGTCTGTTTCTAACTTAGGGCTTAACATTCTTATCTTTGAAAAATTGTGTAACTGTCTATTCTTGTAGACAGAATTAGGTAAGGTCCCCCTGGAAACCTCAAAAAATGAATTGTACACATAATTCTCTAATGAAAGACAACTATTTGCTATAACAATAAATACTGATGAGGGACTTTACCCGTGGTCTCACAGCTTGCAGGAATGCTGGAGACCCCCTAACTCCCCACCATTTAAACTGCACTTTGTTTCCATCTCAATCATTTCTCTGTCTATATTATTTCTTTCTTTATTTCCTATTATTTCCAAATCCCTTCCAACGATCCTGCCTTGGGACCTGTTTTGCTGGGAGAGTAGCTAATTCCTGGCCATAATTAAGTATACGAATTAACCCAAACACAGGGATATTCAGATGGGATAATAAAAAACAAGATACAGTTGTATGTTTTCTACAGGAAACACACATTACATTCAAAGACAAAATTAGCTTAAATGTAAAAGGCTAGAAACATAAAGTATAGAAACAGCAATGACAAGAAAGCTGGAGTGGCTATACTAATATCAATAAAAATAGACTTTAAACCAAAAAAAATATTACTAGAGATAAATAGGGATATTTTATACTGATAAAAAGGTCAATCCATCAGGAAAACACAATAATTATAAATATACATACACTTAACAACAGATTGCAGCAAAACTGACAGAATTTAAGGGAGAAATAAACAACTTCAAGGTAACAGTTGCAGACTTCAATACCCCACTATAAATAATGGACAGAACACTAGGCAGAAAATTAACAAGGAAACAAAAGCTGGAAGAGCACAATAAACCAAATAGACCTAACATATCTACAGAACATGCCACTCAAAACCAGCAAACATAACACATTGTTCTCAAACACACATTTAAAATTCTCCAGAATATACCATGTACCAGGCCTGAAAACAAACCTTAGTAATTTGCAAAAACAGAATACAAAGTATGTTCTCTGACTACAAAGTACATGTTCCTAAAAAACCAATGCATCGAAGAATAAATCACAAGGAAAATCAGAAAATATGTTAAAATGAATGAAGATAAAAACACAACATAACAAAAGTTCTGTGATAGTACAAAAGAATTATCTAAAATCAATAACCTAAACTTCCACTTTAAGACATTAGAAAAAGAAGAGTAAACTAATCCTAAATGCAAGAAGAAGAAAGGAATTAATACCAATTAGAAAGGTAATGAATAAAATAGAATTTAAATATAGAGATAATTAATGAAATATATAAAATATATAAAAGTTCAACAAAATTGACACATCTTCAGCTATGGTAACTAAGAAAAAAGAGAGAAGACTCAAATTAGTAAAACCAGGAATAAAAGAAGGGACTTCAAAAAGAATATATATCCTTCACAAACTCTTCCCAAACATTAAAAGGAGGAAACATAGCCCAATTAATTTTATAATGCCAATATTACCCTAATACCAAATAAGAAAATGACATGAGCAGACATTTCACAAGGGAGGAAAAAAAAGAACGAATAATAAATGCTTTTACAAATGAACTATTTGATTAGTACTATTTATAAAAATTGAATATGTGCATGCCCCAGGACTCTGCAACTTCACTCCTATATGTACTTACAAAGTGACACTTTTTGGGAGATGTGCAAAAAGATGTACAGCAAGGTCACTTGTAAAAGTAAAAAAATTAAAAACATCAAAAGCCAGAAGGCAACAATAAATGTCCATCAACAAGACAATAAAGTAATGGGAGAATGTTCACATAATGGAATACTATTCAGCAACAAAAATGATTTAAAAAGGGATTTGCACAGCAACGTAAATGTATCTCTCCATGATAATGTTGAATGAAAAGAGAAAGTGGTGGGAGAATACTACACTGTAACATCATTATAAATGTTCAAAAACAGGACAGTGTATTTGTATGTGCACATATATATGTCTGTATTCAGTTGAAGCATATGAAACTGCCATAATTATAGGTCAAAATGGCTGAGCAGTAGCCATTTAATTTAGTAAAACCTAAAACTTTTATGGTACACTTCAAAAAAGAATAAAAAAGTAATAGATGTTCAATACTAAATTCCAGATACTGGTTATCTATTATGGAAAAGGAAGCAAATGGGATCTACGAGGATCATGTAGGATCAAGCTATTGGTAATATTGTGTTTTTTAAGCTTAGTTCTTGTAAGCTCATTAAATTATTCATTATACCTTGTATATGTTATTTAAGGTCCTTTATGTAAACCAAATTGCATTATAAATTGTTACTAATAAAGTAATCAAAAAGTAAAATCAAGAGGACTTTTTTTTAAAAGACTATGATTAAGCACTATACACGCATGTCATTAAAGGCAAACAGCCTAATCCTCCAGATGGCATAAAAGGTAAAGGTAGCACAGGTGAAAGAAAAGAATAAAGCACATAACTTTAGAATGCAGACTGAGTAGGAGGAAATGATTGTCTCTCTATGGAAATTATTCCACATAAGTTTCCAAAAATCCTAAAAATACAGTTATATAATTTTAAATTATGCTTTCCAAAGTGTAAATTCAAGTTTCATAATACATGAAATAGTTGCTTTTAATATTTAAAAGGGAAAAATGGCTTTAGGAATATCTTTTATATTGTAAATCAGATAATTAAGTTACTTAACTGAAAAACTGAGCTCATCTGAGTCATGAACTATTCATTTAGAATGGGGAGGAGTTGATCACATAACTGAGTATATTTGGCTTAAGAAACAACTTGCGTGGTTATTAAATACTAACATATTTTTAAATATACAGGATTATTTTATTTTTCAATTTAAAAACATCTAACAAGAAAACACAATGAATCGTGTATTGCTTAAAATGTGCTAGTACTTTAAATCTTTGCAAACAAGAAGGATAACAGTCATCCTAACGGGTGTTTGTTACTTGCATTTCCTTGATGATTAGTAAAACTGAGCACGCACCTTTTTCATATACCTCTTGGCCATTTTAATATTTACTCTGAATAAATGTCTATCCAGGTCATTTGCCTATTTTGTTACCTGGTTATATGGTTTTCTCCTACTGAGTTTTGTGAATTCCTCAAACATTTTCAATATTATTCTTTAATCAGATATACTATTCATAAATATTTTCTTCTATTCAATTAGCTAACTTTTCATATGTTTATTGTTTCCATTGCCAAGCAGAAACTTTTTAGTTTTACATAAAACAAAATCAAATGCATAGAAACGTATAATAGAAAAGTGGTTACTAGGGTTGAAGAAGGGTAGGAGAAATAGGGAGATATAGGCCAAGGGGTACAGAGATGGTGATATGTCAGATGAATAAATTTGAAGATCTAATATGTACAGCATTAGGACTATAGTTTTAATATTTTATTGAACACTGGAAATTTGCTAAGAATGTAGATTTTAGCTACTCTTACCACAAAAAATACTTAAAAAGATGGATACGTTAATTTACTTGACTATAATAATCACATCACTGTGTATATGACTATCAAAACATAATGGTGTACACCTTAAATACACAAAAAAATAAAAACGCATTGAAAATAAGGCACAAAAATAATGAAGTATAGTTTCAGTTGTTAGTCCATTAATGAAACTCTGAACACAACATATAAGTGGATATCACAATATTCCTGAGAAGGATGAAATCTTGATTGGCCATTTCCCAAAAGTATATGGTACTAGTTTCCAAAAGTATACAGATAAAAAGGAAGTGAATGAACATAACTCAAAAGTTTCTGATAATGTATTTGGAAGAAGAAATTTTTTGGACCAAATATATACCACAGAGCAATTGTCTAAAAGCATTGACAAATATTAAAAGCAGAACAATACTAAAATGGTTATTAATAATGTCTTTGATGTTTATGTTATGAAGATGCCTTATTTCCTTAAACATCATAAACTAACCTCTATCAGCTTTAAACTTTTCTTCTGTAACTTGTCCTCACCTGTTTCAGATTTCACAAATTTAAGAGAGTTAGGGCCTTACTCTGGATTAGGCATTGGCTTAAAGAAATGTTGTGGTTGGTTTGATCTTCTATCCACACCACTAAAACTTTCCCCATATCAGCAATAAGGCTATTTGACTTTCTTATCATTCATGTGTTCACTGGAAAACCACATTTAATTTCCATCAAGAACAATTCTTTGCATTCACAACATGGCTAACTGGTGAAAGAGGCTGAGCTTTAAAGCAATGTTGACTTTCAACAAGGTTTATAACTAAGCTTAAACATTTCTAGCTTTTGATTTAAAGTGAGAGACATGCCATTTTTCCTTTCACTTATTCATAGGGCTTGAATATTGTTGTATCATAGAATAGGTAGGGCCAAGGAGAAGAATAGAGATGGAAGAACTGCCAGGAAGATGGAGTAGTCAGAACACACAACAACATTTATCAACAACAAATGCTATATTACATAGATGGGTATGGTCTGAGGCACCTCAAAACAATTACAATAGTAACAACAAAGATCATGGATCACAGATCATCATAACAGATATAATAATAATAATGAAAAAGCTTGAAATATTGAGGGAATTACCAAAATATGACACAGAGACACGAAGTGAGCACATGCTGTTGGAAAATAGCACACAGACCTCCTCAACACAAGATTGCAACAAATTTTCCATTTATAAAAGATGCAGTATCAGGGAATAAAGCAAAGTATTATGCAATGAAACAAAGTATCCTGCATAAAGTTACAGGTATGAAGAAAGTGTAATACTGTCATAGGGATATACATGTAAAACAGAATTAAGAATCCAAAAATTAATCCTTATGATTCATAATTAACTGAATTCTTACAGAGGTGCCAAAGCAATTCACTGGGGGTTCAAAGTCTGTCCAAGGAATGGTGCTGGGACAATTATATATCAAATTGCAAAAAGTTGTATTTAGACTCTCAACTTATGCCAAAACACAAAAATTAACTCAAAATGGATCAAAGACCTAAATGAAGGAGTTAAATGATTTAAAAATTTTACAAGAAAACATATTGCAAGAAAACTTAGAATCTTTGGGTTAGACAAAAACTTCATAGATATGACATTAAGATTACAGCTCATAATAGAAAAATTAATAAATTAGAACACGTTAAAATTCAAAATTTGCATTTCATAAGAACCTATTAATATAATGAATAGACAAAGAACAGGCTCTGGAAAAATGTTTATAAATTGCCTATTGGATAAAGGACTTCTAATAAGAATTTAGAAAGAACTTTTAAAATTCTACAATAAGAAGATAAACAGCTCAATAAAAAAGTGGGGCCAAGTGTAGTGCCTAATGCATGTAATTACAGCAGTTTGGGAGGCCAAAGCAGGAGGATCATTTAAGACTAGAAGTTTGAGACCAGACTGGACAACACAGCCAGACCCAAATCTATAAAAAAATATGGCAAAAGATATGAATAGATATTTCACCAAAGAAGACATACAAAAGGATAATAAGTACATGAAAGAACGCTCAACACCATGAGTCATTGGAGAAACGCAAATTAAAACCACAATGAAATACCATTTCATGTCCTCCTGAATAGCTATAATAAATATAAGACAGAAAATAATAAATGTTGGTGAGAATGTAGAGAAACAGGAACCCTCATGTGATATTGGTGAGAATGTAAAATAGTACAGCCACTTTGGAACACGGTTTTGCAGTTACTCATAAAGTTAAACATAAATTTACTATACAACCTAGCAACTTTACTCCTGAATACCTACACAGAGGAAATGAAAATATACATCCACACAAAGACTTGAACACAAATATTCATAGTGGCATTATTGACACTTACCAATACTAGAAACAACCCAAATCTTCATGAACTCATGAAAGACAAGCTGTGTGATATCCATACAATAGAATATTATTCACAAATAAAAAGGAATGAAATATTGATATATGGGTATATCATAGATGATTTTTGTTAACATTATATTTAGTGAAAGAAGTCATTCACAAGAGATCACATATTATATAACTCCATTTTAATGAAATGTCCAGAAAAGGCAAATTTATAGAGACAAAAAGTAGATAATTGGTGGCTTGGAGCTGGGGCTAAAAACAGGGATTAACTGTGAATGCACCTAAGTGATCTTTTGGGGGTATAGAAATGTTCTGTAAATGATTTATAGTATGGCTGCATCATTTATTAAAGTCAATAAAAATTATTTAATTATACACTTAAAATCGGTGATTTTCTGATATATAACAAAACAGTACCCCAATAGATTTTTTAAAACCTGAATATATGCATACCCATTACCCCAGCAATCCCACTCCTTGATATACCTACGACAGAACTGCACAAACATGTTACCTAAATACATGGACAAGAATGTTCATAAGAGTGGTGTAACCACTATAAATAACCCCAAACCAGAAATAACACTTAGAAGTGAATTCTTATAATTTTATCTTGCCTCAGCATCCATTTTGAAAATAGGTTAAATTTTCCCATAAACAAAACAGGGATTAGTGTGTTACTTTTAAAAGTTTCCAGTTCTCTGTCTCTTCCCAGATCCTAGATGTGGTCCATACAGATATCTGCCTTCTACAATTGCCTCCTGCTGACAATCTCTCTACGTAACATTTAGATACAACCTAATTGACTTGCCCCACTGACCCCTAAACACTGCACAGACTGTGCAGATATGCCATAATGACAACCTCCCAGTCACAACATTGATCCCACAGAACTCATGCTGGGTTACTTTAAACCCACCAATAAGAAGTCACTATTGGAAAACGTGCTTGGATAATGCCCTTGACACCAAAAAAGGACTGAGCTCATAGGTCTACCACTCTCTCTGGCTCTTCACCTACTGTTTGAGCACATTGCCCCTACAACCTTCCCAAAGACCCTTGCTGATACCTCACTTCTCTCATGGACATGTGAGTAATAAATTGTTTCTATTATAGCATATGTTTTGTTCTGTTGCCTATTCTGTGTCTTACCCAAACACTCACTACCTTAACACCACTCAGATCTAACATTTTTCTGGGTTAAGGCACTCCTAGACAGTGACTATCCTGAAAGGAATAAATTGGACACAGGTCACATAAGAGATAAAGGACATCTGTCTGTATACAGCTTCCTGTGAGAGGGGTGAGAGGGACAATTGGTCATGAGTCAGAAGTAGGCATTATTCTCTCTTCCAGGATAAAGAAGTATCCTGTGGACAGCACATTGTAAACCACCACCAAAAAAAAAAATCCCCTGGAACCTGTCAGGGCAAAGCTTCAGTTTATAATCAATTTCCAGAGAGAGACCTCAAAACCAAATTAGAAAGAAAAAAAAATACAACAACCCTAATGGCCATCAACATAGAATGGATATATATGGTACATTAATACCTAATAATATTATACAAAATTGAGAATAAGTGAACTACAACCACACTCAATGACATTAAGTGGGTGAATGAATCTCATACACTTAATCCAGAGTGAAAGAAGGCAGACACAAATGAGTGTATACGATATGATTCTATTCATATGAAAAACAAAAATAAGGAAAACTAATCTCTATTGTTAAGAGCCATAACAATGGATAGCCTTTGGTGGGGACCTGCTTCTAGATCTCAGCGTGGGTTACATGGGTTTGTCACTATGCAAAAATTCACTGAGAATTGTACACTTTTGTACATGAACAAACTTTATGAAAGTTTCCAATGAAAACATACGTTTAAGAGCTGTATATTTCTGTGTGTATTAATTGCACTTCAATTAAAAAATTAGAAGTACAAAAGATGGAAGTTGCTCTACTTTGCTCTGAAAATAAATCTTATAACAGATCAAACAAAAGTAATCTTTATAGCATGAGGTAAAATTCAGGAACAATTTAAATGAAATGGGTGTAACGGCATAGTTTGCAAGTATTTCAATAATAAGAAAATACAGTCAACCTCTCCCTATAAGAAGAAGATTCAGTGATTGAAAAGTAGGGGGAAAATCAACTTTAATATTTAGGATGAGAATTGAAGACCAGTCTTCCTAGGAATGATTTAACATCTCAAAAAAGTATAAAATAATAAAGAGTTATATGAGGAATTACAAATTTTGTCTGCCAGACAATAGATATAAGCATCATTATGTGTCAGATTGTTTGAACTATAAAAACGGAATAAAAAGTTTTAGGAACAAATTTATATTGTACATCTAATGACAATGTTCTGTAAGTACACATTTAATGTCTGTCTTCTGATTCATAAAGTATTATTTTGGAAGGCAGAGAGTAATTCAAGTATACAACTGGTTATATTTATAATATATTTTGTTGGATAAATGAATTATAGAGTTATGGAAAAAGAAGAGTAACTTTTTAAACCAAAGCAGGGGTTTTTTTTTCATTATTTAAGCATTTAAATAGGGAAAAAAATCATTCAAAATCCAGTCAAAGGAAAACAGTATACTTAAAAACAGTGACAATATTGAACTCCATCTGAACCCCGTGTTTCAAGAAAATAGTAAAGGTTAAGAAATCTTAAGAGATCCCCCCATCTTTTGGTGTCCTGAGAAACAACTTCAAAAGACCACTTTGCCCTTAAATAGAAGACACATATCCATCCTTCCTAATGACACATGTGAACGTCAAGATGACTTGCTTATTCACCAGCCTATAGAAATCCCCAAATTTCCTCTTCCTTGCAGATATTTCTCAATAATGAAGGCTCTCCCAATTGCAACAGCTTGAATAAAATCATCTCAATAATGATCCAGTGCATTTTGTCTTTGATAAAGCTGTAATTTTAAAGTGTGATACTGGCATAATAAAGAGATACCTACAGAAGAGAAATCCCCAAAACAAACCCTCATATATATAGTGAAATAATTTTCAACAAGGATACCAAGACCATTCAATGAGAAAAGGACAGTATTTTGAACAAATGATGCTGGGGAAACCACATACCCACATACAGAAGATTGAAGTGGGACTCTTACCTTACACCACATACAAAAATTAACTCTAAATTGATCAAGACCTAAATGAGAGTTCAGCTATAAAACTCTTAGAAGAAAACATATAAGAAAATCTTCATCACATTGAATTTATCAATAATTTCTGAAATGTCACCAAAAGTACCAAAAAGAAAAAAGAAAAAATAGATAAATTGGACTACATCAAGATTAAAAACTTCTGTGTATCAAAGGACACAATCAACAGAGTGAATACACAATCCTACAAAATAGCATAAAATATTTGCAAACCATATATATGTATGTGATTTGTATATATATAATCATATATCTAATTAGGGGTTAATATCAAAAATGTATAAAGAACTACTAACACACAACAAAAAACAACCTGACTAAAAAAATGGGTGAAGAATTTCAATAGACATTTCTCAAAAGAAGATATATAAATGACCAATAAGCACATGAAAAGATACTCAACATTATTATTTACCTGAAAATACAAACTAAAAACACAGTGACATACCAGCTCAGACACATTAGTATACCTACGTATCAGGAAAAAAAAAAAAAAAAAAACAATGACAAGTGTTTTTGACGATGTGGAAAAATTGGTTCTCTTGTGCACTGTTGGTGGCAATGTAAATTGGTACAACCACCATGGAAAATAGTATAGTGGTTGTTCAAAAACTTTAAAATGGAGGCAGAGCACAGTGACTCACACCTGTAATCCTAGCATTCTGGGAGATAGAGGCAGTAGGATATGCTTGACACCAGGAATATGAGACCAGGCTGAATAAGAATGAGACTCCATCTCTACTAAAAATAGAAAAATTAGCCAGGCATAGTGGTACGCACCTGTAGTCCCAGCTACTCCAGAATCTGAGGTAGGAAGAACGCTTCAGCCCAGGAATTGGAGGTTGCTGTGAGCTAGGCTGAAACCACTGCACACTAGCCTGGGAAACAGAGTGTCTATCCTCTCTCCTCCCCCCCCAAAAGAATACTATATAATCCAGCAATCCCACTTCTGCTTATAAACTTTAAAAAGGGAGAACAGTCTTGAAGGAATATTTGTTTATCAATGTTTACAGTAGCATTATTCACAATAGGTAAAAGTTTTCCTAACTCTTCTCACAGATTGATTAATAAATATTAATTTCAGAAACAGACTGTTTAGTTCCAAACAAACTTCTAGTTGCTTTTCCACTATGACTGCATTATACTTATACATGAAGCAATTGACATCTTTACCATACTGAGTATCAAAAAGTGGCTCTGCGTTTCTATAAATTCAGGCCTTCTCCCTAGTCCCTCTTTAGCATTCCACAGTTTTCTCCATATAGCTCATACACATTTCTTACTGAGTATACTCCTAGGAATTTTACATGTTTGGTTACATTGTTAAAAGGGATCTTTTATTTTATATTTATTATATAATTTATTATTTCTATAAATTTCTGCACATTAAATTTGTATTCAGCCACATCATTAAATTCTCCTCAGGATTTTGTGGGATGCTCTTCATTTTTCTAGCAGTACAAGGATATCCTCTACAATATATAGCTATTGCCTCCTCCTTTCCAATTTTTATGATTCTACTTTACTTTGCTTATCTATCATTGACTATTACTTACAGAATACTATTCCAAATTATTATAATAACGTATTAATATATCCTTGTTCAGTTTTCTATCATTGCTGAGATTACATAACATTTATATTATGAAAGAGACTTTCTCCTTGACCACACTTGAATCCCCTGCATCGTCTTTCTGACTATATCTCAACCTTGGACCCTGGCTTGGGTCAGCTTAGTCTGGTTTCAATAAGAACACTGCTATTAATAAGTCACTTTAGCAAAAATCTCCCACCCTAATTATCCGATCACAGTGACCTGCATTCAGCAAGAAATCTGTCAAGTCAGTTTATCCAGAATCTGGCCTTATTCTTGGTGTTTCCTCTTAGTAATTCTCCATCCACAGACCCTCACTGTCTTAGTCCATTTTCTGGTACTATAACAAAGTACCAGAGACTGTGTAATTTATAAACAATACAAGTTTATTTGGCTCACAGTTCTTGAGACCAGGAAGTCCAAGAGCATAGCACTGTGATCTGAGGCCATTTGTGCTCATCATCCCATGAAGGAAAGGCAAGCAAGTGCTTAAGACAGAGAGAAAATCAAATCGAACATACCCTTGTATCAGGAACCCACTTGAGCAATGACCTACTCTCATGAAAACTGCATTCATCCATTCATGAAGATAGAGTATGCATGACCTAATTTCCCATTAAAGGCTCCATGTCTTAATACCATCACAAGGGCAATTCAATTTCACCATGAGTTTTGTAGGAGACATTCAAGCCATACCACCCACCATGCTATATGACCACAAATTACCAATTTTTCTTGTTGTATTTGGAGTACAGCCAAATTTCTGTCCCCAACAGCAAAGCTTCGTTTCAGTCGTCCCTCTTAAATTATTCCTTACTATCTCCAAGTAGCATAAATAATATTTTCTTTAACAATTATAATATAAAGTATCTTAAATGGTTTAAGTACATACTGATAAAAATAGATTTGGAATAAATGTTACCAATTTAAAAAACAATTATTAATGAAGACTAGAAGGTGTGGTAAATTTTTACTATGTTTTCTGAACCATTTTTAATGCTTGAAAATCTTTAGGATGAGCAGGTACCTTTTTATTTAAATCACTATTCATTTTAAAATATTAACATTTCTGAAGCATATTCAGCAGAACACAGACTATGTGATCATATAATGATAAAATGAAAATACTTTCCAAAAAACTGATGTGGTTTTCCAGCAAAGGACATGAACAAAAACTTTTCAAAAGAAGACAAACTAATGGCACACAAACATATGAAAAAATGTTCAACATCTCTATAATCAGGGAAATGCAAATCAAAACCACAAGATATCACTTAACTACAGTGAGCATGGCCCAAAACAAAAAAGTCCCAAAACAATAAACGTTGGTGTGGATGTGGAGAGATAGGAACACTCTTACACTGCTGGTGGGTCTGCAAGCTAGTACAACCCCTGTGGAAAGCAATATGGAGATACCTCAAAGAACTAAAAGTAGACCTACCATTTGATCCAGCAATCCCATTACTAGGCATCTACCCAAAAGAACAAAAGACATTCTATAAAAAAGACATATGCACTAGAATGTTTATAGCAGCACAATTCACAATCGCAAAGATGTGGAAACAACCCAAGTGCCCATCAATACATGAGCGGGTTAATAAAATGTTGTATATGTACACCATGGAGTTTTACTGAGGTACAAAAAACAGTGGTGATCTAGCTCCTCTTGTACTATCCTGGATAGAGCTGGAACCCACTCAACTAAGTGAAGTATCACAAGAATGGAAAAACAAGCACCACATGCACTCACCATCAAATTGGTATTAACTGATCAATACTTATGTGCACACATAGTAGTAACATTCATTGGGTGTCAGGCAGGTGGGAGGGGGGAGGAGGGGATGGCTATGTTCACACCTAATGGGTGTGGTGCACACTATCTGGGGGATGGACGTACTTGAAGCTCTGACTCGGCTGGGGAAAAGATAATATATGTAACCTAAACATTTGTATCCCTGTAATATGCTGAAATAAAAAATATTTTTAAAAAGATGTGGCTACTAAATTGTATGGGCAGGCGTACGTATTAAGTTGGTTAGATTTAATTACTTAATAAATGGAGATGTTAGGTATTTATTTTGGACTAACAACATAGAGGAAAATAACTGAGATTGAAAGTAAGGGTGCCATGAACACAGGAAGTATGGGAAGCTCACCTCAGAGAGTAAGAAGAAGTGAAACCAAAGGCAGCTGGACAATTTACTGTCTACGTTAATATGTCTTTACTATTTAATAGGTAGCATTAATTTTAATTATATTCCAGGAAATTTCTGCCAGTAAGAGGAAGTGGCAAATAGCTATGCTTCATAAACTTCTTAGAAATCCATTTATCTGAACAATGATTATCAAATAGGCCTCATCTAGGTACACAGTCATTTCTCAGAACATCTCTCAAATGGATGCATCAAATGACTGTTTACTCTTCAAAGTTTCAGTTAAAAACCATTTTAAAAATTGTAAAATAAACTTTGCTATAAAACTGATATAAAAATTATATCATGAACTTTGCTCATCTCAATCCTGCACACCACCACAACGAAAGACCTGCCTTAAATCAAATTCCAAAATAAATTACACCTCCCACCACTTTTGATTTTCCCCTTCTGAGAGGTTATTAACACAATAATGTAATGGTAGTGGCCTGCATTAGTGTCACAAGTAACAAACTTAGATTTGTTGGATCAGCAGACTACTTTGGTGCCCTCCTGGAATCATCAGTTATCAAGATGCAAACCTGATTTATAAAATTCCTTTAAAAGTTCAGTGTAGTTTCCAATTGCTATTATAATAAAGAATAAAATCCTTAACATGACAAGGTCCTGTAGGATATGGTAGCAGATTAAGCTTGCCAGATAAAATACAAGATGCTGAGTTAAATTTCATTTTCATATAAATAATCATTAATATTTTTGGTATAGGTATAACCCAAATATGTTAATCTAAAATTAAAATTTAACTGGGTATCTTATATTTTCACTTTCTAAATTGGGCAATGCTGGTCCATCTTTATCTTAGTGTCACTTTATAACTACATCTAAATTCTGCGTACAAGTCCATGGGATTCATAGATATCATGTCCAGAATCCAGAGGCTGGAAGGCCAGAGCCACTAAACCAGGTAATTTGTCTATGCAAGAGGCAATTCAACTGTCAAACTAAACAGCTGGGCTCAAAAGTGGAGGATCTTCCACACCACTGGTGGGTAGTAGCTGTGCTTTATGCACCAGAGGGAAGAACAATTTTGGGGTGAACAATCGATGTCAATTTGATAACATCTTATAAAAACCTTAGAAGCTCTGTAGCTTCTTTGCCAAGGATGGCAGTTTACCCACTAAGGGGAGCCTCCACAAGAGAAACAAATAATATAGATTAAAGGGCCCTGTCCTGAGGACTCCCAAGGACATGGAAAGTCATTGGGCAACAGACTGCTAGAGAAATGGAGGCCTCTTAAGATAGGGGTACTCTACATATTAAAAGGATAAAAGGAGAGAGATGGAGAGAGGGAAGGAAGAAAAGGAGGACCACAAAAGAAACAGAGAAATGAAGCTACAAAATCTTACTTTGGCCTTTTCAAAAATCTAAGAGGTATGAATAATGTCCAGAAGGTATTCAGAAATACAACCAGCCAGGTGATACTGTGCAACAGATAATGGACTGACCCAGGGAGCTCCTTGGAAAGACTTAAGTTGATATTTAAAACAGAGGCACTGAGTACTGCTAACTGGGCGCGCGTGGCAATGGCGGTTGCTGAGGAACTTTTGGAGTCTTTGGTGATGGGTCTGTACGACGTGCAGGCTTTCAAGTTTGGAAACTTTGTGCTGAAGAGCGGGATCTCATCCCCCATCTACATCGATCTGCGGGGCATCGTGTCTTGACCGCGTCTTCTGAGTCAGGTTGCAGATATTTTATTCCGAACTGCCCAAAATTCGGGGATCAGTTTTGACACGGTGTGTGGAGTACCTTACAC
>VBSM01000937.1:2536650-2547296 GCA_008086735.1 Cheirogaleus medius | reverse complement strand
AAAAAAAAAAAAAAAAACAGAGGCACTGCCCAAGCTTTCACACCCTTCTACTTAGGTATCATTTCTAAATGTTATTCCGGTAATTTGGTGATAACAGTATCTGTGCCAAATTTCAGACATTCCCAGGAATATCAGACGAAAATGGATGGAATAAAGAAGGCCCACAGTCACATTTCATTAACTTATAATTCTGGAAATTCTGGAATGACTGTATACATGATCCTCAACCAAGATTAAGTATTAATGATAGCCCCTCTATTCAAGATGGATAAGGTGAAGTAGGATACATGAAGCCAGAAAGAATTACTTCATAGCAGTAAATCTACAAAAATATAAATAAGGCAAAGTACATAACCAGTAGAGAAGAGGATATGATTAACTGTTTTGGGTAAGATGAGGTTTGGCTTCAGTGGATACAATGCTTTCGGAGACCAGATGATGCCATCCCAAAATATAATGAATTCCTGAGCTGAAGGCAATTTAGATCTGCTTTCCACCATGGAAAATAAAAGTTAACCACTGAAGACAATTTTAGACCCTTATTGGCCTAGAGATTATACCAAATATATTAACAAGCCTTACTAATTAGTTTTTATCTGCCATTTATTTGCCTTCCCACAAGTTGCCACCCCTGAAGACTAAAGTCCTGTCCCTTGTCTTGTCACTTCTCTATAAATTTGCTATTCTATCTACATAAGCTAGAATTCAAAGCCACCGCGGTGAGAACTACTCATTCCCTACATGGATCCCATGTATATATGAAATATACATATTGATAAATTGCTGTTTGTTCTCCTCTTATAAATCTTTTGATAAAGAGGTCTGTTCCAACTAAGAACTTATGAGAATTGAGGAAAAATTATTTTTCTTCTCCTTCAGAAGAAATTTATGATGAATATGAATTAATAAGTTATTCAAATATGGAAGAATGGCAGAGAAATAGCCTGAATTTAGACTGTGCATGGTTTTTGTCTTTTTCTGAGATGGCAGATTCTCCACTAGATGGAGACCAACGCATCCTCTAAAAGGGAATGAGGCAGAAAGATGAATTGGGTGGAAACAAAGATCAACACTACATTAACCATGTAAGAATAGGTTACAGGAAACAGTTTACTGTATGTCTGGCATATAGTAGGCATTCTATAAACAGGGTGTGAATCAATAAATCAGAGGAAGAGAATGGTAAGACAAACTATGGAAAGAAGAAACGGGATCATGAGGTAAGGCAGAAGATAAACAGTAGGACTTAGAAGAAAATGAGAAACATTAGACTTCAAATAGAGGAAATAAAGTATATACTACACATCAAGAAAAGGAAGACTTTTACATTATACCAAAGTTAACAATCTCCTTATATGCTTCATATTAATACCATGAAAGATCTTGATTCCAAAAGTAGGCTGTTTTATCCACGAGAAGACTGGGATTTCTTTTTTCCACTTGCCTATATAGTTTTATGCCCTGATGTTGCTAGTGGAGACCAACAGGATACTGAACCTGGGTTTATTCCAGAGTTTCTTCTAGGAAGAAAATGTATTGCTGTATCCATAAACTATAGCTGCTGCTAGACCCTAAGTTCCAAGAGGCCAGGGATTTTGGTCTGCCTTCTTCACTGTTACATCTCTACCATCTGATAAAGGTAGAACTCAATAATATTTTGGTGGAAGAATGAATGCTACAGGGCATAAGAAATGCTCAGGAATTGTCCATGTGGCTGAAGTGGCCCAAATGGTGATTCTGGGGACCCTAGAACTATGAACAGAAATCAAGAGAGTATGCTGATTGCTCTAGGTCCATAATCCATTTCAGGCAGATAACCTGATTACTAAGAAACTGATTCTTAGCTACATTTGTTATAATATTACAATTAAAAATAAAAGATTAGCAGTTGTTAAGAGATGATATAGGAATAGGCTTAACAGATTGAGTAGAAAACCAGTTTCTCCAGAAGACAATGTTAATGACACTCCAGGCTGCCAAGGAGCTAAGACAAGTTGGAGAGGATGCAGTCATAGTCAGTTCATTCTACTATAACAAATTACCATAGACTGGGTGGCTTATAAACAACATAAATTTATTTCTCACAGTTCTAGAACCTGAAAGTCCAAAATCTGGGTGCCAGTATGAACGGGTTCTGTGACGGCCCGATTCCAGGTTGCGAACTGCCAACTACTTGTATCTTCATATGGTGTAAAAAAGATGAAGCTAGCTGTATACACTCATCTTGTAAGGGTACTAATGCCATTCATGAAAGCTCTACCCTTAAAACCTTACCTAATCCCAATTACATCCCCAAAGCCCCACCTCCTAATACCATCCCATTAAACTGGGGAGGATCAAACGTTCAGTCCCTAACAGATGGTGAAAAAGAAAACTTCATCTGTCAATGAAAGGTACTTCCTTCTACTCCTTTTGAGGAAATCACTGAGAACATGACAACAGTGAGCCATGTAAGACAAACTAAAGGTGGGTCAACATATAATTAAGATATCCAGATGACAAAAAGGTAGAGCCACAGATAACCTAGGATCTACTTATGAGCATCAGAGAAGGTCCTAAAAATCTGTATGGAATAGTATATGTAGTACGCAGATTTCTGATTCTACAAAGATGTCCACGTCCTAATCCCTGGCACCTGTGAATATTTTAGGTCACACAGCAAAGGGGTATTAAGGCTGTAGATGGAATTAAGGTTGCTAATGACCTGACCTTGAGATGGGAAGATTATTCTGATTATCTGGGTGGGAGAAGACAGAATAGGGACGAGCAGAGAAAGAACAGCACGAAAAGGACAGGGCATGATATTTCTCAAAGAGGACTAAGCCAAGATAAGATAAGAGGATAAGCCAGGAAAAGTTGGCAGCCTCTAGAAGCTGCAAAAAGTAATGGAACAGATTTTCCTCTCCTGAAGGAATGGAGCCCTGCTGTCACCTTGATGTTAGTTAGCTCCATAGACTGATTTTAGCCTCGTGACCCCCCAAATGGTTAGAAAATAAATTTATGTTGTTTTAAGCCAATAAGTGTGTGGCAATTTGTTACAGCTCAAATAGGAAACTAATAAAAACAATTCCTTAGATCTTTACTCATGATGATATCGCTGACAGAGTATCCCCAGATCTGAAACCCTACAGAAGGGAGCAAGTACATTGCCAGATTCATATGTCAACAACTGAATTTATTTTTTGTAAGTTAAAATACCTCTGAAACAAAAATTCCTACGGTACCTTGTACATACCGAGAAGACTGCCAGGAAAGGCAGTCAGTATGTCAGCTGGAAGAGAACTAAAGATGAATTTGGTAATAGTTTTCAAAATTTATGAAAACAATTGAAAAGGAACAAATGTTCCCATCACAAAATTTAATTCTACAAGTTTTTGAAGTCAGTTTCAAAATAGAAGGCAAATTAGAAATAATTTTGAAAGGGCAACATTAAATATCTATTGAAAAATTACTTCAACCCCTAGTAATAGTAGTTCAAAGCAAGCATGATCTCAGAATAATCAATGTATTACAAATAGGAAGTATATTTGTAATTAATGTATTGAACCTCTATTAAATTTATGAAATGTATATAAACATTCATACATACACAATATACTACAGTATCATAAAGATTAACATATATAGTTGCTTTGAAGAGTAATACACAAGAGTTCAAGTTCTACAGCTCCTGAAGTGAAGCATGATACAGTTTTATATTTGCTAGGAGAATCTACATTTCTCCTTCCAACAAAGAGTTCATATAATTTGAAAATATTTCTTTTTAATATATTTATTATGTATTTTCCCAGATATAGGTTAAGTCTTCAGATGCTGAATAATTGACATTAAGTAAAGAAATGGAAAAATGTCTATATTATTAACATTCCTACTCTATTTTCTGTCTATATATGACATTATTAAGCATTTCTCTCAGTTTCCGAAAAGTAAATATATTTTATTATAATACCATAATGGTAAAATGAAAAATTTAAATACATAAAGAGAATAAGAAAATAGTATAAGTAACATCTTAGCAGTGATGTTACTTCAGTCACTACAGTAAGTCCTTTTCTATTTAGATCAATAGGATTCTGGCATGGGGAGGGGACTGTGACACAATGCTTTTCTGTGCATGGTTTCCAGCCAGGCTCACCTTCCTAAATGGCCCCTGCCGATACTTCCAGTCTCACTGCTCTCCATGTCCCATCTCACCCCTCTGCTCCAGCCACTGTGAAATACCTAATAGTCTCTGGAGCACAACATAATTATCAAGAATATAATGACAATAGTAGGCAGTCTCATTAATAAGATAGCTATGGTTTGCTAAAGGATGGAGAAACAAATTGTAGATGTGGTACCAAGCTATCCCTAACATGATTGCATTAGTTTTCCATGAACAAGGATCCAGCATGAGTGAAAACTCTACCCTTTCAATGTATAGTATCCATTAACATAGGGTATCACACAAAAATCTAGGGTAGGCAAGGAATGTGACAAATCAACCAACAGAAGAGCTGAAAATAATTATTGACCATGAATGTGTTTTGACTTTGTGGTCTATTATATTTTATTTGCAAAAAGACAAATTTTCAAGTAAAGATAGAAGGAAACTCTTTAGTAAACAATATAAGTTATATGTCATAGGAAATGTCACAGGGAAAGAAATCTGCAGGTTGATTGGGTTAAATAAAATACCTGAAAGTGTCCTTTTAATGGACACAGAGCATGACACATAAAAGAAAAGAGAATACACAAGCAAAAGAGAATGAATGTTCTCCCTCCTGGATAAATCAGGGAGAGTCCACATGCAGCCAAGGTGACAAACCCCTACTGCTGTGAGAACGTAATACATGAATAAGTATTGGGTATAAATATTATTAATATATATTACACATTTTTCAATATAAATATTTATATCCAAAACTTCCTAGTCTATATTTCAGATATAACTATAAGCGTAGACAGTTACGGAATGGTGTTAAATAAATGAAGTATGCCAACCGTGCCATTTTCCTTGATATTGCAGTGAAATTGCACTGCCATATGCAATTTGGGGGAAACATTTCAGTCTTGTTGAAGCCCACAAGAGAATCAACAGGATTTGTGACATGCTATTTTTTAACTTATTATAGATAGGTAGAAGAATGTAATGATACCAAAAACAGAATTCTATACATTTGATCTGAGAACAACAATTTATCAGAGACTACATATTTTGGGCCATTTTAGTTGTTTTACATACGTAACACTATCATTTACCTAATGGGATGGTTACAAATTAGTCAGAAATAAGGAAACTTGAATTTCGAAAGAATGCAAAGTGATCAGTGAATGCAGTAACACCACACCATCTATTTCTGAGTGTTACAGCATTTGCAAATCCAAATAGGTTTGGTTCTCAGGCCTAAAAGCTTCTACAGAAATGAGTAATGTATCACAGAAAAGACAAAAAAAGCCACATGCTTTATCAAAATGGCAGCTTTCCACACTCAATTTCATCTGTGATATTTTGTTAAAATTGAGCTTGCCAGATGCTTCACCACCACTCACCAAGGAAAGAACAGCAGCTTTAATAGGAGAGGAATAAAACGAGTTTAGTTTTAGATGTATCAAAGATATGTACCTGTGCAACATCTGTTAATATGTAGGGAGAACCTGTACAGACTTTTTGGATGGTGGCACACGGAGTGGGAACTCAAGCTCAGCATCAAAGTCTTGCTCAGTTGAAGAGGCAAAGATCAAAGTTCAGAGAGGCCAAGATAGATAAGATTTATAGGGCAGAGTACCAGAGAAGAGGGAGCTATGTAGAAATAGAACTCAAAAAACCTACTTATGGGTCCCCTTGAGTGACTGAAGACTAAGCCAAGCATGAGTAATAAGCCCAAGCCCAGCACGAATTTCCACAGACTGAGCAACAGAATACCAGAGAATTTAAGCTGAACGATTCCCAGAACCCACATAGAGCTGGGAGATGTTTTTGTTCCAATCAGGAAGAATGCAGTGACAAAACTAGTCAGACCTTACAAGTAAAGCTAAACTAGCCAGTAAAGGATACTTTATATTTGATCTAACAAAGCTTAAAAAGAAGCCTCAAAAAGACCAAACTGATCCACAAACAAGTGCTGACAAAGCAAAATTAAAAGCTCTTTAATTAAAAAAAACAAGACATTCAATAAGTCATAATGTTGAGTAACCAATAAAGACTACTAGAAATATAAAAAAAGGAAAATGTGAACCATAACCACAATGAAAATCAATCAACAGAAAACCATGTAGAGGAAGAAGTAAGGGAGAAAAGAAAATATTTTAAAAATGGGAAGAAGAAAAATACCTAGAAAGAACCACTGAAAAGGAATAGTATAAGATGTTAAAATAATCAGGAGAGTGTTGTCATAAAAGTGAAGGGGAAAGTTTCAAAAAGGAGGAGATCAAGTAAGGCAGACACTGAAAAGTGTTCACTGGAATCGACAAGAAGATACCTGGTGAGTTTGGCCAGGCTTTTCTAGTGAAGTGAAAGGGATAGAAATCGGATTGCAAAGTGTTTGTAGAGTGAATGAGATGTGAGGAAGAGATGACAGCCAAATATATTAAAGGTAAGATTGTTTCTAAACCAGGGAAGGCAAATTGGTGTATGTTTCACATGTGAAAATATTTTTAAAAACTATTCTGAAACTTCGTTAGTAACTTGTCCTTTCTCTTCCAGTCACATTTCTTTCCAACACAGAGAAATACTCCCAGTTAGGAATTAGGACAGTAAAATTGTTACCAAAAAAGGCATTCAGCAGCTTCTGAACCTGAATATTACTGCCCACGGTGCGGTACAACCCCTCTGTCTTGATCCCTAGGGAAAGAAAATCCAGTCAGTTCTGTGTATATAGTTAGAACTTTTATCACCCCCGGGGCAGAGAAACTATGTACGTGTACATGTACACTAGAGTCGATTCACACAGGAAGGGATCTCTCCCTACTCTCTTCAAGTTCTCAAACCCTCCCCTGTAACAGAGAACAGTCCTAAAGCATCTCTCTATATAATCCATCCTTTCAGATCTCTTTAACCCGAACAGAAAAAAACACACTGTGTGGTAAATAGAAGCATATGCTTAGGTGAGTGGCCGCCATTGGCTGACAACAGTGCAGCCATTTAGAAAGGAGCTAGGGTGAAATTAAAAAGACAGGAAATATCAACCCTCAAGCTGCTCCCAAACAGCAATATAAAGGAAGAGAAGGCTGGAGTATGGGAGTTGTGAAGCAAAAGGCTGAGAAAAACTGAAGCAACACATTAAAGAAAAAGGAAGCTTGGCTCATACACTACACTTATCCACATTCTAAATATCCTCAGAGGGAAACCAGGGAGTATCGTCAACTGGAAAGAATGCTGATTCCACATTTGCCTGACTGTAGCTATCCTCCCATCAATTTTTAAACCAATATGTATTGTGGCAGACACCGAAGTCTTCTTTATTTGGATGGTACCATTGTAACACTGCTTAAGGAGCTACAGGTACTATTTCAGAATATTTGATAAACCATTTCTAGCTCTTTCTCGTTAAAAGCAGGAAACCATAAATTAACCAAATATGCTTAGATACCACTGGTTTGGAATTTGCTGTAATCCTGTGGATTGTGTCTAGTGTACAAGATTTATAAACAGTCTTTATTCCTAAAATGGGTCCTGACCAGTAGCTGACATAATTGCCCTAGTATAAAATCAGAGTGACCAGATACAAACAATACCATGGCTATGGTTCAGATCTTACCTTTGGTCTCAATAATATTGATGCACTTCCTAACAAACTTGAACCCCACTTCATTCAGCTCCACTGTTTCAAGTAAAGAAAAACAGAGTTAGATCCTGCTACAATAAGTGTCATATACCAAACATGTAATGATCATGCTAAGGGACTCCAGTCAGAGAGCTAAGGGACTATACTGAGAGAACAAAAGTTGCTCATCTCCAATCACCTTTAGTTTTAACTCTCATAACACAACATGCTTTTATTTAGTTCTTTGCATTTTGTCTACTTTATGCAGGAGCAACATCAAATGTGAAATGTTAGCCTGGAAATACACACAATTTCTATCAAGTGTCCAGAACAACATTATAATACTTCTCTCGATATTACCCCACCAAAAGCTTATGATGAAGAGCCTTCCTTAGTTTCATGAAAAGTCACATTTTAAAAAACAGGGCCAAATTTTATTTCCCAGAGAAGCATCTGCACACAGAATTGTATAAATAATACATATCATTATTGCTAGCATTTACTATGATTAGGACAGCTGGCAGCTGATAACAGTAGACCAAAAACTTGAATGACTCACTTTCTTCTTGTTTTGTTATGGGGCTGTGGTAGATCTACAAAAGAGAAACAGAAAGGTCCATGGCCATTGTGAATCACTATAGGTAAGTAGGGCAAATAACATTAAATGTCTTTACAAAGATTGGCCATAAAAAAATCAATACATACACCAAGGTTTTAACAAAAAAGAAAAGTAGGCTAAATAGAATCATCTTTGCCGAATTGTTAGTAAAACAATTACTAAAAATTTCCCTGGATTTCACACAGTTCACTGTAACTGAAGTTGTACCGAATCCATAGTAGACACTGATTTATGTGAAGCTTGGAGGATTTTTATGATGGAACAAAAAGTGCATTAGGGAAAGGAAGTGATTTTCTCATGGATACCTGACTAATGGCCATTAATGGTAACATTTAAATGTTTCCAACACCAATCTCCCACCATAAAAACTAGCTAATGTATGTTTCCTGTGGAAAGGCAAGTGACCATCTCAAAGAGATCCATGTATTTACTAAGATTTCTCTTAGTTGTCTTGAAGTATGCATTGTGATAGTGATGTGAAACACCAGATGGGAGATTCTTTAATCTTGAAGTCCAGTCCTGGAGCCACCTTTGACCACATTAGAAAATCTTGGACAAACCCTTTCTATTCTCTAGATTTGAAAATTTCTGTCAGTAAAATGATCAGGATTGGACTAGATGTTTCTTCAAGGCCTGATCTTCTCTGACAGATTAAGCAAAGGCATGCATATGGTGTGTAAAACTAGGGGACTGTGGTGTTTAGTAAAGTAGCAATGACATGAGCAACATAAGGCTGCAGGAAATTAAACCCTCTTTGAGCCATCTGTTACAGTCTGTTTCAACAGGGCCTCCTTTTCATAAAAAAAAAAAAAATTCTGCATATGTGTGTATACCCATGGATATTTTAGTGAGAGAGATTTCTGTGCTCAACAGCCTTTGATGCCACTTTTATAAAAAAGACATTTGTGAAAAGTCTGCCATGATCAAGTTGGTACAGATCTACATTCAGTGGGCCCATGTGCTAACATCCTTCTCCACAAACAGTTATCTGCATCTTTTGATCTTTAAAAATTTAAAGCAAGAGCAAATGCAGAAGAATGAATCAACAGATAAATGCATAGCTGAGCCTTCGAAAATCCTCCTGGAGAAACATCTCAGGTATGTAAGACTTAAGCAACAGATTTCTGGGAAATGACAGAGGAAAGAAGGTCCTAGACTACTTTCTGGATGGCAGACCTCACAACAACACTTCTCTCCTGCTGTGTTCCAGGTTACTATAAATGTAATCTGAGATCTGGTTACTTCTCTTCAGTCTACAGGACACTGAGGACATAAAGAAAGAAAAACCTCGAATGTATTATCCCTCATACTCAGTTGGATGCAGTCTTATCACTCACAGGCGATAAGAATGTATCCAAATACTGTTGAATCTTAGTAGTTTTGCACCCATCCTTCAGCTCAGTTACGAGCACCTAAAATTAAGAAAATACATTATGGTTAACAGAAAGGCTTTCATCTGGTTTCTCAAAGTGACCCTGTAAGGTAGGTAGAACACTAAGCCATTCTATTGAAGAAAAGAAAATTGAGTCTCAGAAAAGTGAAACGACTTGCTCATGGTCACACAACCATTTAATGTCAGAACCAGGACATAAATCCAGGTTTTTGGAATTCCAGCACCAGGAAGATGATATTATTCCACATGGCATTAAGACATATATGAGGAAGATACTGAAGAGAATGTTTCCCAAAGACTTCTGACTGTTCATACCAGACTCTTGTTGATAATCACTAACTCTTTTAAAGGACTGCTTGCCCTATTGTACAATAGCATTCGAAATGGAGTGGTACATCTTGAGATACAGGATGGCAATGCCATCTCCTCTACCAGCTGTACTCTTAAAGAGAATGAGCTGAGTTGAGGGGGGCATAAAAATCATCATGATTAAAAGATTAAAAAATGCTCATTCAAAATCACAGCAATTGTTTTCTCTCCTTTTAGATGAACAGGTATTAATTTTGTAATCCCCTAAAAAAGGATTAATTGGGTTTCTTAAGAAGATCTTCTGGCCAGGCATGATGGCTCACACCTGTTATCCTAGCAATCTGTGAGGCAGAGGCCGGAGGATAGCCTGAGGCCAGGACTTTGAGACTAACCTAAGAAAGAGCGAGACTCCCGTCTGCTAAAAATAGAAAAATTAGCCGGGCACCGTGGCACATACCTGTAGTCCCAGCTACTTGGGAGGCTGAGGCACAAGGATCATTCGAGCCCAGCAGTTTGAGGTTGCTATGAACTAGGCTGATATGACAGCATTCTAGCCTGGGAGACGGAGCAAGACTGTCTT
>VBSM01000937.1:2524125-2536488 GCA_008086735.1 Cheirogaleus medius | reverse complement strand
AAGAAGAAGAAGAAGAAGAAGAAGAAGAAGATCTTCTAGGAATAGCTATATAGTTTAACTCTTCAGCAGGGAACTGAGAGACCTGCATTCTAAGCCCAGCTTTAATGCTTTCTCTGAGGGTGATCTTAGACAAGTCCATCATTCTCTCTGGAACTCAAGTACTTTACTTGTTAAAAAAAAGACATGAGGAAGCAACAATTCCTTCCAGTTCTAAAGCTCTGAGTCTATAAAGACTCTATTACCATCTAATTGTTTTATACCCACTGATGCCACTAGAGAGCACTCATACACTGGCCTGTGCTGGAAGGTTTCTCCACGGTTGAGTAACTTACGGGTTCCTTCCCATCCATGGCTTCCATCCATAGCCTTCTATTAGCTTCTGAAAGGGCCTGCAGAGTGATGGTTCCGGGCCTGAGAAAAAAAATTACAAGTTTAAAGCAAAAAAATTCACGTAACAGGAGAGAATCTTACAACCCAGGGTCCCTCTCTGCCCTGAGAGGTATCCCACTTAGCAGTCAAAGGCCTAAAGAATGCTAATTTCTCAAAATATCCTTTTACTTAGAATAATGTGCATAATTTAAAGAAGAAAAACTTGGGGAACCCTGGGAGAAGTGGTATCTTGGTTATCTTGGTGGCCTAGTGCCAGGGATAGGCAAGGAAATAGGAAAGTGAATGTCAAGACATCTCACATAATGCACATTTAAATTGGCCCCACTGTGTTTCAGCCAAATCGAGGCTCTCCCTGCCTCCTTCTCTTGGAAGCCAGCCACTAAGAGTGAGCATGTACATCATGGGCACATCCATCCGTCAGAAAAATGGCTTTACCGCTCCTCCCATGTAGGATGTCCAAGAAGCATTTTCAGCTGGGAAGAACTCAACAACACTCACACTGGCTAAGCCACAGGGAGGAGGCTTTTTGGCTTACAAGCAATCCTATGACTAATAACAACAACTAATATTTATTAAATGCATATTAGGTGCCAGATTCTGTTCTAACTACTTTACAAATGTGAACTCTATTAATCTACACAACAAGTCTATGAAGCAGTTACTATGGTAATCATCCTTGTTTACTAAAGGGGAAGCACAGAGAGATTATCCAAGGTCACAAAGTGAAAAAGTAGTAGAGACGGGATTTAAATCCAAAGTCTGACCCAGCAGCCATATTTTTAAACACTACACTACAGGGCCTCTTTTGCATGGCAAATGGCTTCAAACCCAACTTTATTTTATTTATTTGAAGGACACTAGATATGGTCTGAATATTGTCCAAATTCTTATGTTGAAGCTTAATTGCCAAGGTAATAGTAGTAAAAGGTGTAAGGGCGAAGCCCTCATAGATGGGATTAGGCCCCTTTAAAAGGACTTAATGGAGTGCGTCTGTTCTCTTCTATTCTTTCCACCACATAAGGACACAAAGTGCCATTTTCAAAGCCAAGACTGGGCCCTCACCGCACACTGAACTTGCCAGTGCCTTCATCTTAGACTTCCAGCTTCCAGAACAGTGAGAAATAAATTTCTATTATTTATATAATACTCAACCTCAGATATTTTGTTATAGATGCACAAATGAACTAAGATATTACCTATATGCCCAGAGATACCCAAGTTGATATACTCTTTATGGTCTTTATAGACCTTTACAACTGAACTGGAAATTTAGAATTAACCATACTGTTGCAAGCATAGACTCTACATGCATTCTCTGGCTGGATGTGTCATTAGGAAAACCTTGTTCCTCTTACTGCTTCTGTGATTAGATGAAATCTCTCCCAGAGTCATACAATGATAATAGTAATAACAAGAGACATCACAGAATCCTGGATAAGTCACTGAACCTTTCTGTACCTCCATTTCTTTATCTGTAAGGGTACTGAAACACAAGAGCTGAAAGGTCCTTTTCAGAACTGATATCATGGGGGTCCTTTTCTATTTGTCCTCCTATCTCTTATTTCATAAAAATACCCCTTAGACAGAAAACCCACAAATGATCTCTGAGCCAGACTCCACTGACCACCAGGACATGACACTAGGCACTGGATTCTATCAAGTTTACCTTTCTTTAACACACACCCATCATTTTAGATATATGTCATGGGGCTGGAAAGTCTAGGAATCTTTGCCAAGACAGCTATCCAGCTAAATGCTGAAGCTAGAAGTAAAGAGAGCAAGCACATGTACAACAGACAAAAAAGCAAACAATGAACACCACATACGCTATTAAACCTCTTCTGGAATTCAGTTTTACTATCAAGAAAATAGAAAACCTGGTATGTGCTCTCTTGACCTTACAGAGAGGCTAAAAAAGTAAATAAATGACTATTCAGGAAGGATTTGGAGATCCTTAGTTACTATAGAAAGTCAAATCAAAGAAGAAAATAGCTAAGAATAGGATGAAAAAGTGGAAAATGTATTAACTTCTAGTCCAGGCTTCTCCACTGATTATCTTTATGACCTGAGACAAATCCATTGCCCTCCATGGGATCAGTCACCCACCTGGAACAAAAAAAACATGTACCAAAAAGGCATATGTATAGCATATCAGCAGTAGAGGGCAGTAGAGTGTTGCCTTGAAGATGAGAATGCCTGGATTTAGAAACTGGCTCTACAATTTATAATGTGTTTAGTCTAAATTGCTTGCTTGCTTACCTTTTCTCTGTCTCCCTGTCTTCATTTGTAAAATGGGGATAATAACAGCCCCTTTAACATGACTGCAGTGAGGACTAAAAGAAATTATACACTTACAGGGCTGAAAACAGTCCCTGACACGCAGGAAGTACTTGGCAAATGTCAGCACTTGTGGTTAGTGTTATTACTACTATTATTAATATTATTATTATTGTTATTAAGACCCTTCAAGCTCTGATGTGCTGAGCCTGTGGTTTCAAAGACTTGTAGGAACCCAAATTTTAATCATGTTATCCTCTCTTCCTGAAATAGAAAAAGAGATTCAAAGGGCCCTTTGCTCTGTGATTCAGGGAACATGAGCACAGGTGTTTGATACCAGCTGGGACTCTGTTTCTTACATGAGACTGCCTGGCCAAGAAAGCAGATGTCATGTCCCTCAGAAAGCTCCACATGTAGAAAGGGTCATAAGCACATGTTCATTATTATAGTCAATGTTCTATTTCATACCATGTTTATTTTGCTTATGATAGACAATGGAACAAAATGAAAAAGAATATGAATTCTGGAGACCTAAACCCCAGGATCTGAGCTCAGCCTCACCACAGACCATGTGATTTTGGTTGAGCAAATCGGTTAAATGTACTTGGCTCTCAGTCTCCACACCTGGAAAACAGGCGGTAGATTAAATGAGGGAATGTTTTTTAAAGTACACAATATATGTCAAAACGTTTTAAATCCTGGGTTCTAGTCTCAGAATTCCTCAGCATTCCATGGTAAGAAAAAATACATTTAAAAATAAAACTCAAATTTAGTACCTACCATGAGCCATGCATAGCAAAAGGTACCAAAAAAATAAAGATAAATGGGTCCAAACCCCTAACATCAAGGCCAAACTATCTGCAACTCCTTTGAGTTGGGGATATTATTTGCATGAAAGGGAAATCACAGCCAGTGGTAATATTCCCCTCCCATCGGCCCTGAGGCTGTCAGGGAAATGATTGACAGTCTCGTGGTGAGTGGCAATATTAATTATATACATCATTTTAAATTTTTAAATTTTAAATTTAAAGGTTTAATTCTACTCTGAAGAAACTGGGGAGAAACAAATGCAACCAAGTCTAAAACTTGCAAGCCATACATCTAAGATCTAAAAGTTGATAATTACACTATTTATGGTTCAAATAAATATCTGCAAAGTAGGGAAAGTCTGCATGTGTTTTGCGCCAAGTAGGGGGAAAAACAGCCTCCGCCCAATCTTCCTTCCCATAAAAATGTGTGCCAATTCATTTGTTCTTTTATGTTACATTAGAAGATTTTAAAAAGAATGATCTTTATTATCTTGTCCTTTTTGCAGCATCAGCAAATGTTGACCTTTTGCATATCTTATGTCAAATTAAATTGTAGGAGAGACCTCCCAGAACAAGAGAAACAGACCTGACCAAAGCTTGCATAGAGAAGGCCAGCTCTGGGCCTGGTCTAACAGGGATCACTGGGAAGGGGAGCCAGAAGAGCTGAGAAAAGGATGTCTTGAATAGACTTGCTCGTTTTCATCAACCAGGGGCGATAAAGGAAAATACAAGACCAACCCAGGCTTAGCATCTGTCACATGGGTACACTGCCAATTCAAACCAGCACAACTTACCTTTCATTAGTTTCTATATCAAAACAGAACCTCTTGTCGATAGACTCCGTCTTCCTTCTCACACAGTATTTCAGTGTTAAGTCCAAGGGTCCCTGATTTGAAACAAGGATTACCAGGCAATCAGGAAAAAAAATGCACAAAATTATTATTCTTCCTCTTACAGTGCCCTCAGTGTCACTTGGAAGGCATCTATTAAGGCAGCAGGAGCAATGTGTAGACTCAGTGAGAACCTTGGCCCTCCAAATGGTACTTGCAGCAAAAATGGCAGATGGTTTCTCTCTGCTCCAAGAATCAGTGGTTGAGGATGACAAGAATCACAAAAGGAATTACTTGAAAGGTAGGCCAAGAGTAGGACAAATAAGCAAATCTGTGTATTAGTCAAGATGGTATTTGATATTTCATATGTGCAGGATAGTGTGGCCCAGCTTACACTTTTGGGCAGTTAAGGCTATTGAAACTATGTCCATAAACTAAAATTCCACAGTCCCATATTGTTTGGTTTTTCTCTATTATCTCAACAGAGATAATGTGGTAAAGGTAAGAGAAGTTAACATTTATTTGTCCTATTAAGTAACATTATTTATCCTTCCACAAGGATAAATGTTATGTTTGGTAGTTTTAAACCAAGTTTCTTCATAACAACCCTTAGAGGGAAATGAAATGGTAAAATGGTTACCAAGTAGGTATAATGGAAATAACAATAACTAGGAAGCTTAAGACCAGAGGTCTTGTCTCAGTTATGCCATTTACTAGCTATAGGACCCTGGGCACTTCACAATCTATTAAAAGGGCATAACACTACACATTCCACTATCTCAGATTCAGAATCAGTGCCAAGTGCCAGGTCTGTGCCTAGGCACTATGCCATCCAAACTGGCTCATATGGCTAATTGCCCAATACTTCGTTTTCACCAGCACACTCAAACCCTTGCAGTCCAATCCTCTTGTTGCTTCTCCAATATAAAAACTCAGCCCTAAATCAATCCTTCAATATGTCTTAGTTACTTAAGATGCCACATGTTAGTCTTTCGAGAGTGATAAACACAGTCACACACTGTCCCTCAACTTCCTCGGCGTCGGAAGCATCACAGCTCAGGAGCCTAGGCCCTGCTTACCACTCCGGCCCCATCTCCAGCCACTCCCCACCTGTTTAATACCCCTTCAGTGCAAAAGTACTCTTATTTCACCAAGAAATAATGCTATTTAATGACATGACTTTACATATATTATTCCCTCCACCAAAAATGACTTTTTCTATATTCTTTGCCTGGCTAAACTTTTGTTCTA
Source organism: Cheirogaleus medius (assembly GCA_008086735.1). Taxonomy (NCBI): domain Eukaryota; kingdom Metazoa; phylum Chordata; class Mammalia; order Primates; family Cheirogaleidae; genus Cheirogaleus; species Cheirogaleus medius. The sequence continues at coordinate 2,530,931 of VBSM01000937.1, read as the reverse complement.
TAAACTGGAGTTCAGCTTTCATTTCCTCCTCAATCCTTCCCCAACCACATACATTGGTCACTATGTATTTTGAACATTATATAAAAATTTCCTCTTTTTCTGATTTCCCCAAATGACTGAGAATCCCTGAAGGATATGGACAGTCTCTTATTCATCTTTATATCTATAGCACATAGCAAATAGTTAGTGTTTACCTTATGAACTAAATGATCATCCTTGCCACTTTTCTGTTGAGGAAACTAAGACTAAGCAACATTAAGTAATTTACTCAAAGTCAAAAAGCTAACAGACCACAGAGTTAAGATTTAAACATAGTTTTTGAGACTCAAAATATAGCACTCTTTTTTCTGACCACACTTTCCTAGCAGAGAAGAGATAAGGATCTAATAAAATACTGTTTGGGAAGGTGATCAGTAAGGTAATAGAACATTACAGATGACAGTAGACAAGATGAACTACTGGAGAACACTAGAAATTGCCACAGTCAGAAAGAGGGCCAATTCCAACATCTGCTAATTAGGCTCATGACACTTATTTCACATAGATGCTGGGAGAGTAAATGAAGAACATGAACATGATGGAATAATCTAGCTCAGTGCCTGGCACACAGCATATATAAAAGAAATAGTGGTTTTAATTGTGCTGTTCTTATTAATTTATTATTTTTATCATTTACAAATTTTTGTTTTCATTTATTTTTTGCTTTTAAAAAATGTTTTTATAAAAATTTATAGAGAAGAAGTTTAATTTTGTTACATGCATAGATTCACATTGGTGAAGTCAGGGCTTTTTGTGTATCTATCACCTTTATAATCTACATTGTACCCCTTAAGTAATTTCTCATCAACTACCTACCCTCCCAGTGGTATACTCTTCCAAGTCTCCATTCTCTATCATTCCATAATCTACAACCATGAGTATACCTTATTTGGCTCGTCATAGGTGAGAACATGTGTTATTTGTCTTTCTCCAATTTTGTTTCACTTAATAACCTCTAGTTTCATCCATGTTGTAACAAAACACATGATTTCATTCTTTTATGGCTTAATAGTATTTCATTGTGTATATATACCATTTTTCTTCATCCAGTCATCCATTGATGGACACTGAAGTTGATTCCATAACTTGGCTATTGTAAATTGTGCTGTGATAAACATACAAGTATGGATATCTTTTTAATACAATAATTGCTTTTCCTTTACGTAGATACCCAGTAGTGGGATAGCTCTACTTTTAGTTCTTTGAGAAATCTCCATACTGTTTTCCATAGAGGTTGTATTAATTTATACTCCCACTAATAGTGTATAAGAAGAGTTCCCTTTGCTCACCATCCTCACTGACATCTGTTGTTTTTTATCTTTTCAATAATAGCCATTCTGTAAAACACAAACTAGTACCAGGAACTGAGTCAGAGACCTGACAGGAAGAAACCATTTCCAACTCCAATTTGGGGAAATTCAAGTAACTCATTCCACCTTCCTCTGTCTTCTAAATAGGGAACCAAGTTCCTCTTTCCATTCCATAAGAAATCTCACATAGAAACTGCTTAGGCTGACAACACTACAGTTTTGCAAGCAGCCACTGAATGAAAAGAAAAGAGGGAAAGAAAAACAAAAAGGAGGGCTTACTCTCATCTTCTAGGAGGATATGAAAGTGGTATCTGCTGACTCTGCCTTGGGTTTTGCAAGAAGCATCTCTGAGCAGGACAGAAAGTGCCTAAATATTATTACTCTCTCTGAGAGGACCTTTTAAGTCCAGGATTTAGAAAGTAATGTGTGTAGAAAAATAAAATGAAGAGACTGCAGGCCACTCAGATATGACTGACATGGAACAAATTATATGTTGCAGCACAAGATCAATTTATTGGAATCACACTGAAAGCTGCTTTGACAATTGGCAAACTATTATAGGAATGAACAATCGGTCCATGACAAAAGCATAGATGAGGATTCTGGAAACCCCATTTGATACATTTCTCGAGACTTCCATCCCATTATCCCATTACATTCAAGGCAGATCTTCTAGTTAGAGAAAAAGGGGGGTGGGCAGTTCTCAACAGCCTACAACAAAAATCTCAGTCACTTCCAATTTCATAGGAACAAGCCACACAAAACATCCTCCATGGACAGCAACAGCAATGGAGATAAATTGGCACACTTTTTCTCCAAATTCCTGCCTACCTAAATTAGGTCTTCATGTACTACTTCAATGCTAACAAATAGACCTTGAAGTGCTTCCAACAAACAATTTGTAAAGAGTGGAAATGCTTAGAAATCATGCAGTAAGACCCTGAGAGCCAGTTAAAGGGGAAAAAAACACATCAAACTACGTTTAGAATATAAACAGTATCTCTGACGATCAGCTTTCATTTTAAGAAACCTTTTTGTGTATTTGTGTATAAAAGATCAAGTTCTTCCAGGTGAGTAAACTGTCATCTCTGCCGGTTAAACTTATGTTGTCATTTTACAGAGAGGTAAAGGTCTGGAGGGCAGAAGAGGAGAAATTAACTGTTTAAAGATATTTGAGTATTATATAGAACTGTAGGAAACAAATGTACTCCTTTTTTTACAAAAGGAATTTTGGAAACTGATTCATATTTCAAAAATTTGCTACTTAAAAGAATCCTATACAAGAGCCTTCATTAATTAACACATTGACTGCCACACTAGAAAAAAAACTGTTTCCTCGGGGCCACGTGTTTTATTACAAAAATAGAATAAAAACTTTGAAAACAAAACAATCCTTTCTAATTTAATGAAAAATTTGTTATTTTTTATTGTTTTCTCTGTGAGAGTTATATGCAAGATGAAAAATAACTCTCGTGGCTCCCAAGGTGAAGAGACGTGAGTTATGTATACTTCACGAGGCCCAGGCTCAAAACGAGCGTGAGTTAAATACAACTCGCATGGCAGTTAATTGTTCAAAGCAAAGAATCCGGCTGTTTGCATATTTTCTTTGTACAATATGATAGGTCTTTGAAATAATAAATGGTCTGAAAGAGTATAGGCACCGTTAGAAGGCCTGACATATGAACATAGAGACTGTTCACTCAACAGAGTGGTATCTGTCCAAATGCAAACATACGCCGAAGACAACATGTAAAGTCATGGCTTCACATGACAGTGATGGACTTGTTTATTAGGTAATAAATCAGCATATATTCTTCGCTGAGATGAAGTAACAGATATAATTCCAAAAATGAGGCAAAAACAACAACTCACCTGCTTAGCACCTGGTTTCTGCTCCATAGGCGTCATGGTAAGCGTTTTGGTCTCTTTCTCATACTGGCAATAGTATTTCACCCAGGATATGCCCAAAGCCCCTACAAAGACAGGCAAAAGTGACCTGACAGAACATAAATGTTTTAGCTGTATTGTCAGTCAACCCGTAAGACAGAAGCTGTTTACAGTTTGCTGCTCACATTCAAACTCCTGACCCAGCCTTGCTCTTGCCCTTAGGACCAGCCTTACACAGTCACCTGCACATAAGAAGATTCTAACCTTCACAAACTGCTTTCCACATCTGTTCCTGGCTTGCTCCAAACCTACTCTCCCTGCCATGCTGCTGATGAAAAGTACCAACAGATGTCTCAGAAACTGGAGACTTCTGTCACCTGCTCCTACATCCCCGTAACTTGTCCCATTTGATTGGTCACTGGATTCTGACCCTTTTATTTCCTAAATGATTCTACATGTCTCTCCTTTATCTGCCTCTTCCTCTCCATCCCTTTTAGCACTGAAAGTTAAGGACCGTATTGCTGTCTTATTTTTTCAGTGTTATGAGATTATTTCAAATAGAATAAAACTTCACTATTTCTTCAATTATCTATTTTAGTGGCCTTCTCTCTAGTTTCTCCATCCTGATAAAACCTTTCCAGTCGGCCAGGCGCGGTGGCTCACGCCTGTAATCCTAGCACTCTGGGAGGCCGAGGCGGGCGGATTGCTCAAGGTCAGGAGTTCAAAACCAGCCTGATCAAGAGTGAGACCCCGTCTCTACTAAAAATAGAAATAAATTAATTGGCCAACTAAAAATATATAGAAAAAATTAGCCGGGCATGGTGGTGCACGCCTGTAGTCCCAGCTACTCGGGAGGATGAGGCAGGAGGATCACTTGAGCCCAGGAGTTTGAGGTTGCTGTGAGCTAGGCTGACGCCACAGCACTCTAGCCCGGGCAACAGAGTGAGACTCTATCTCAAAAAAAAACAAAAAAACAAAAAACCTTTCCAGTCCATACTCCACCCTTTTGCTAGAGGAATATAATTTAAATATATGGCTATTAATGTCATTACCCTTATTTTAAACCACCCATGGCTTTCCAAACATCTCTAAAATTCTTAGCCTGCCTACAATCCCCTGATAATTTGATCAAAACGTACCTTTCCAACTTTGTGTTTTGGAACCCTCACTTCTATGTTCCCATCTCAATGAATTACTTTCATTTCCTACATAAATAGGTGACCATATAATTTGTATTCCAAATCCAAGACTTATTTAAGAGTGAATGGAACAGTATTATTAATAATTATACCAGGAAAACAGCTGTAAACCAAAACTGTTCTTAGCAAATCAGGACCCTACAAATCATCTATGTCCTCCCACATCTGTACGTTTTACACATGCAGTGGTATATGCCTGGAATTCTACTCCCCCTTTTCTTTACCTGTGAAACTCCCACTCATAATTCAAGTTCTAGTTGAATCATCACTTCCTCAGTGAAGCCTTTAGATATATGGCCAAATAAAGTGCTCAATGCATTTCATTACAAGTATTGATATACTTGTCTATCTTAACATCATACTGTGAACTTCGGGGACAAAAATCATGGTTGATTGACTTTTTCTTTTCTGTTTCCTAAATTCATTGCATGATATCTGGCAGAAACGATGGTCATTAAGCATATATTCAAATGAATAGAAATGTCATACCATTTGTAAAATTAGAAAACTTGGCCACAGAAGTATCCCTTAGCATTAGCAGAAGTTCTCAACTAGGGGTAATTTTATGTTCCAGGGGACACTGCCAATGCCTGGAGACATTGTAGGTTGTCACACCTGGGGAATGCTATTAGAATAAAGTGAAGAAAGATCAGGGATGCTGATTAAACACACTATAATACACATGATTACATCACAAAACAAATAATTATCCAAGTAGAAATGTCAATAGCAATGAGATTAAGAATTTCTGCAATACACAGTTGTGGAGATGAAAAGGATAAATGGGTGAATGCTTCTATGAAAACAATCAAAACTTAATTGGCCAAAGGGGAGATAGGCATGATAATTTCACTGCTGAAATGCCATTCTTTGCGAATTGCAGTGATTTTTGCCACTGGTAATACATGGCTGTGTGTCTTCTGCTGACTCTCCAGGTAGAATAACCCTGGGCAGGGACTGAAATCTCAGGATTTGGGAGCATAGCGTCATAGTTCAAAAGGAAATCAAATAGAACATACAGGTTTGCATAATGTTAATCCAGAGGTAGGAAAGGTTGAATTATCTGCAACATTCAGTGACTGAATGAGTTAACTCATTTTCTTTGTTTAGCAATGAAAAGCAAATACTGTCCTGCTGACTGAAATCAACATAGTCACTAAGTGCTTTAAGAACAACCACGTGATCCTAAATCAGTGGATGGTATAGGGTGTAGTGGTAGGAGCATAAGTTTTGGCATCTCACAGACCTGAATTTAATGTTAGGCCTACCGCTAGCTCACTGGGTGAATCTCAAATGATGAACTCTGGGAGACGTAAGTGTAAGATAGGTGGTTTCAAAGATAAAATGACCCAGTGTTTTTAAAGGACTTAGCACCATGCCTGGCACATAGTATTAATATTTTTCTACGTTCTTTTCTGTACCTCTCATTTTGCTTCAGTAAAGAAGTCTTGAGAAAGATTAAACAATTAACAATCCCCATTTTTAATCTCAAAGAAATCACCCCAGGTTGAATCACCCCAGAGTCTTTGTAAGACAAATCCTTAAGTTTCCCTCAATTTCTCCTTCCTCTTTCTATTCACTATTTCCAGCCTGTGCTCCAAGAAGTTGTCACTATTAGATGTCTATTAACAATATGGGTGCCCAGAGTTCAGAGAGTTCAAGTGATAGTAAGTGCCAGACTACTGAAACCCAGTGGATACCACCCTGTCCCCATACACACATTTTTCTTGTGTATAGAGATAGCCTTCAATGGTGGGCTGTCCTGGAAGTTTGCATGTCTGGGGAGCTTCTTTCATCCTTTTTTTAAGTTCTTCCATCTCTTCCCGAGTACTGGAGAAATGATTCCTTGTCTGTCAAAAAACCATCATCAAAATCATAATCATCATCCATCATCATGAGTATTATTGGTCAGAGACTCAGGACAGTTTTCTCTACTTACAGCATGTGCTACAACATGGCAAAAAATAAATGTTGAATGGCATAATGACTAGAAAACAATTACGAACAGATTAATACTACTAAAGACTGGAAGAGAAACACATATAATTAGCAATATACTCATAAAACCACAACTGGGAAATTTTTTTCTAATAGGATTCATATAAAGTTAATTAAATAAGGAAACAATATGTTCCCTTATGAAATAAAAACTTACACGTATCATGATGCTATGTCCAGTGCCTTTTACAATGCCTGACACAGAGTAAATGTTCATGGTACCCATAAACATTTATAAAATGTGGCTTAAATAACTGAATAAGAATATATGTGACAGGAACAGGAAGGCTGTGCCTATGGCCATCTATAAAAACCAGCATGAAGGGGCTGGGCGCGGTGGCTCACGCCTGTAATCCTAGCACTCTGGGAGGCC
>VBSM01000937.1:2507088-2524025 GCA_008086735.1 Cheirogaleus medius | reverse complement strand
AAAAAAAAAAAAAAAACAGCATGAGAAAGAAGGTAGAAAAAACCTTTACAGATAATGTATTTAATTCATGTAATAAGGAGTGAGAAAAGAGAGAAAGGATAAAATGGGTGTTTATGGTAATAAAACCTACAGTGAGAGTATCTTGACCAGGGAAGTATTACTAGCTTGAGATCTGTGCTTAAAGAAGCCTATCACTAGGTTCTGATCCAGGAGAGATGGAACAAATTAGAAAGATTTATTAAATATAGGATATATGGAGGTGTAGGTGGGTGGAAAGGTGGGTATGAACAGGACTCAGTGACAAAAACAGGGAAGATATGAAAATAGAAGATCAAGAACAATCCAGTACACTAAAATATTTGTGTTCCACACCAATATATCCTGACAAATTGGACAGAATGCAATAACCTAGAATTACAGGTAAGGTGACAGCGGCTGAAATTCAATTGGAATAAATAGACATATGAAAACCACCCACATATAAACTCACATTCTGCAAACTGAGCTGGAGCTGCTGTTTGTATGGAAGAAAATCCTGTGTGAGCTCCACAGTCAAGCTATTAGAAATGAAGAGGCTATGAAGAAAGGCCAAGACCTATGGAGAACATGTAAAAATAACATTATCACCAGTACATTCTAATTAACCAAATAAAACAACCATGAACTCAGAAAAGAAACTCCACAGAGTTTACCAATTACAGTGTTAAATATAGGAATGCAAACACAAACACCTCTACACATACTCATTTTCATATTATGTTAAGCATTTATCCTGTAGTCATTTTCAGATAATAAGTACTACTTATTGTATTTGTTTATGAATAAACAAATTTGTTCATCCAGAACTTCTTCAGATAGTGTGCAAAGTCATTCATCATTTGCAAAGTGTGGGAATAGACTGTGTCTTTTCTATATACATCCTCAGGACTGGTACATAGTAGGTGCTCAATAAATATACAATTAATCAATGAATAAGCAAATAGATCAATGAATAAAGTAAGATTCTTTACCTTAATGAAGACTGTCATAATGCTAATAGGTCAAAACACTCTGACCCAATGTTCAAATGAGAAAAAGTGTCATGGAGTTGTAGAAGAAGACATACAAATGATCAATAATTTCTCAAACCTTTAAAATGTTCAACCCCATAAGAAATCAAGTATATATAAAGATAATCCACAGATAATCATTGTTAATATTGTTAATAATACTTTCTCTTCCAAATTCTCTTTGTATCTATCATCTCCCTTTATTTATGTGTGCATGTGTATTTGTACGTGTGGGTATGTGTACATATATGCACATTTATATATAATATGAGCATGAGAAAAGAAAATATGATTTTCAGTCTCAAATTATAAATACTTTTTAAATAATGCTCAATGCTGGCTAAGTGTAATAGGTAGCAGTAAAAATTGCTCTCTTTAGAAAGCAAATAGGTGACCACATATGAAAAGGCACATACACACACTATATTATCTATGTAAATATATATGCATATACACACTATATATATACACACACATAAATACATAAAAACTATATAATATATACAGGCATATGTATACATATGGGTATATAGATGTGTGTGATATCATCATACACACAATACTTCCTTTCTCTTGCCACAGTTTCTCCATCACCAACCAGTCATTCAAGCCAGAAACTAAAGATTCATCCACAATTTCTCCTTCATTCACAATATACTCCAATCTATTAGCTTTTCCTCTAAAATATATGCCTAATACAAGTATGCTTCACTATTCCCACTACTACCACCTGAACCTAAGCCAGCATCTCCTCTTGCCTAGACACTGTATTAGCCTCCTAACTGGTTTCCTCCCTTCCACTCTTGGCTCCTTCTAAGCCATTCTCCACACAGCAAAATCGGCCCACATCATATGCTATTTAAAACCATACAGTGGTTTTCCACTGTACTTCAACTAAAACCCTAACCCTGTACCATGCCTATATTTCCTATGCCTTCCTATCAGACATTATCTCCTGTCAATCTCCTTTTCTATTACCAATATCTAAATATACTAAAATTTTAATTCCCTGAGCACACCATTCTCTCTTAACTTAAGGGCTATGTACATGTGTTTCTGTGTGCCTGGTATGTGATGTCCCCACTATTCCAATGGCTGCAACTTCTCTTCCTGTAGACCTCATCTTATTTTATTTTATTTTTTTTTTGAGACAGAGTCTCACTCTGTTGCCCAGGCTAGAGTGAGTGCCGTGGCGTCAGCCTAGCTCACAGCAACCTCAAACTCCTGGGCTCAAGCGATCCTTCTGCCTCAGCCTCCCAAGTAGCTAGGACTACAGGCATGTGCCACCATGCCAGGCTAATTTTTTCTATATATTTTTAGTTGGCCAATTAATTTATTTCTATTTTTAGTAGAGACGGGGTCTCCCTCTTGATCAGGCTGGTTTTGAACTCCTGCCCTTGAGCAATCCGCCCGCCTCGGCCTCCCAGAGTGCGAGGATTACAGGCGTGAGCCACCGCGCCCGGCCTGTAGACCTCATCTTAAATGGTACTTTCAGAGGTCTTCCTTAAACACTATCTAAATTAGCTGCACATTTCTGTTCTTTATTTTTGCCCTTCTTAGTTTCCCTTATAGCCCTTATCACAACTTTCAATTATTTTAATTATGTGAATCCTTCTTTCACTCTAACCCATGAGAGTTTAGTCTTCATAAAAAGAAAAGGTGAGTCTTTCTTGTTCACAATAAAATAAACACTTGTTTGCATACATACACAGATATGTACAAATGAAAGGACAGATACACATGTACAGAGATATACATGCTCATATTATATATAAATGTGCATATGTGTGCACATACCCACACGTACAAGTACACATGCACACATAGATAAAGAGAGACGATGGATACAGAGAGAATTTGGCAGGGAAAGTATTACTAACAATATTAAGAGTGATTATCTGTGGATTAAAGGATTTCTTGTTTTTGTTTATCCTATGAGTTTTTCCTAACGCTTTTGCAATGACTGTATTATTTTCATAATAAAAAAGAATGTTATTAAAATTCAACATATTTATGAAATCAAAGCACATCACCAATTATAATAAATTAAGGAGACTAAAGTAGAAAAAAGCACACAAAATAGAAGTAAAAATAACAGAATGGGAAGTCACTGAGTGCAAGGGATATGAGCTCCTAGCACAGTACCTGGTATATGAGAGATACTTTCAGAAGATTTCTGAAAGCATGAGAGGAAGGCCGAGAGGGAAAGAAGATAATAGGAAGAGTGGCAGAGAAACTGAGGGAGGGAAGGAGGGAGGGAAGAAAAGAGGAAGAAGGAAAATAGTCATAGACAGAGAGGAGGGAGACAGAGAGAAGGAATATTAGTGAGAAAGCAAAAAATACATAAGTCAAAGTGACTAAGTTCTTGACATTCATTATTAAACATTGACTATTCTTCACATTCTTTGAGAAACAAATTTTCACACATTTACCAAATATTTGGTAAATATTCTTACAACATTCACCAATAGAGAAAACTTACAGGTTCGACAATATTGAACTTCTTGGACTCCTGAACTTCCTGGATTTGATAAACATAATCAAGGGAAGACTCAAAGAAATTGTGCCTCTCCTTGTCCACCTGAAGGTCTGCCTAAAGAGGAAGGGCAACAAATGTCACACATTGGCATAGTCATTCATAATGTCAGGGCTTATGGACTCAACAGAATGCTAGCATTAGAGGGAAAATTATCCATCAATGAGTGATGTTACCTTTTATTTTACAGATAGAGAACATGAAGCCACGAGATAAAAAGTGGATTCCAGTTTTGGTTCGACATAAAATAAGCTTAGAAATCATCACACCAGATCCATCCTGACAACCAGAAAAAAGATGAACAAATGGGAAATAAACACCTCTTCTTAGATCCAAGAAAAATTGCTGCTTTGAAAACTAACTAAAGAGGTAAATTCAGAGAACCAGAGCTTACCAGAGCAGAAGCCCAGGAACAGAGTGAGATACTATGGCCAGCACTAATGAAATTACAACTGAAAGAAGTACAAGTCTCAGAACTTATTTAAGAAGAAATAAGGAAATGTAAAGAGAAAAACAAAGATACAATAAAAAATTGTAGCCTCTGACTACAACAGTAACAGTAAACTGAGCACAGCCAAGCTCCTAGCCACACAAACACAAAACCTCACATTAAAGACATATTTAGCTCAGTTCCTTTTACCTGAACAACATCTCTGGCTTTCAACAGGAAAGTACAAGGCATACAGAAAGGCAAAAATCAGTCTGAAGAGAAAGAACAAGCAAAAGAACCAAATTTACATAAGCCAAAGATTGTGGAATTATAAGACTGTAAATGTCAAAAGACTCTAATAGAAAAAGAGAACATGTAAGAACACATGTATAATATTAGGAAATAGATGAAAACTCAAATGAAGAATCAAAAAAAATGCTAAAAATAAAAAACACCATAGCCAAATTGAAGAATATCCTTAATGGGCTCCCCAGTAGATTAGACATGGTTGAGGAATTAGTGAGCTTGAAGATATGTCAACAAAAATCTCGAAAACTGAAATGCAAAAAGAAAGAGGAATGAAAAACAAGGAGCAGAACATCCAGGAACTGTTGGAGAATTACAAAAGGTGCTAACATAATGCATACTTGGAATATTAGAAGGAAAAGAAAAATAGAAATAAGCGAAAGACATATTTAAAGTAATAACATCTGAGAATTTTCCAAAATAAAAGATAGATACCAAACCACAGATCTAGAAAGCTCAAAGAACACAAAGCAAGATAGATATCAAAAAAACTTCATGTAGTTATATTGAAAGTGCAGAAAACCAAAGACTAGACAAAATCATAAAACAACCTAGATATAAAAAAAGGTTAAGAATTATATCATACTTCTCTTAAATAACCATGCAAAAAGAAGAGAGTGTAGTAAAATATTTACGTGTTAACAAAATAAACTTAGAATTCTGTATACTGTGAAATTATCATTCCAAAGGAATGGAAAAATAAATACTTTCTCTAACAAAAAAGTTGAAAGAATTTGACACCAGTAGACTTCTCTTGCAAGAAATATTAAAAGTTAAGTTCTGCGAATAGAAGGAAAATGATGTAAGTCAGAAATGCGGACGTACATAAAGCAACAAAGAATATGAGAGAAGGAATGCATAAAGACAAAATAAAATCTTGTATTTTTTTCATTCTTAATCTAACAGAAAAGATTGTATCTAAAATAATCATTACAATAATACATTTGGTGATTATAGCTTACAAACAAATAAAAAGAATAGTAACAATATTGTAACAGACTGAAAGGAGAAACTGGAAATACTCTGTTATGAGGTTTTTGTGCTACCCATAGGCAGTATGGTGTAATTTGAAAGTAGACATGGAGTAACTGTAAATGTATACAGCAGGTTCTAAGGCAACCATGAAAAAAAATTAAATGAAAAGAAATATAATTGACAAATATACTGACAAAATATAAGTCCTTAGAATTTTCAACTGAAACAAGAGAAGGCAGAAAAAGACTGAAAGACAAAAAATAAAAAGAAACAAAGAACAAGAGCAGAGACAGGAAAATAGTAACAAACATGGTAGATATTGCTCCAACAATATTGAACCTTTAAATGTCAATGATCTACATAAAGTCATTAAAAAAATAGATACTGTCACAGTGCAAAAACATAAAAGTAAACTATATGATATCTATAGGACATAATTTTAAATATATTTTAATAAAAATAAAGATTAAATGTAAAAGTATGGAGAATGGTTTATCATGCTAACATTAATCAAAAGAAAGCTGGAGTAGCTACATTAATTTCAAAAATAGCACACTTCAGGACAAAAAAAAATTAAGGAAAAAGAGGGAGTATAACATAATGATAAAGATGTCAGTTCTCCCAGAAGTCATAAAAATCCTTAATGTGAAAGTGCCGAACAACATAACACCAAAATACCTGAGATAAAAACTAATAGAACTGCAAGAAGAAATAGAAACTTCCATACTCTTCAGTCATTAATTGACACATCCAGCAGGCAGAAATTTAAAAAATAAAGTGACTGATGCACGGTCACCCAGCTCATTTTTTTCCCCATACATTTCTCCCTCCACAGGACCAGGTCATTTTTTACTGACCTGGTTCAAGTTATACAAAGGCTACATCTTTGCTGATCAAGAAAGTTACCAGAGACATCTAAATACAGCACCAAACTACTAAAATAAATACTCCAGAAGCTTGAGTAACAAAAGTCTCCAAAATTTGGATCATGGGGTCCACAAGACCACCTCTGAGTTTTGTTATTCCTTAGGAGGACTCGCAGGACTCAGCACAGTCATATTCACAGCTAAGATTTATTTTAGTGAAAGAATACAAAACAAAATGCAGAAAGGGAAATGGCACATAAAGTCTAGAAGAATCTAGGTACAACCTTCCAAGAGACTTCCCTTAGAGGTGTTACCCAGGACACATTTAATTCCTCCTTCAATGAGTTATAACAGTGAAAATGTTGTCTGCCAGGGATGGTCATTAGAGATTGCATACTCTAGGTGTTTATTAAGGGCTGGTTATATAACAAACTTCTGCACAACACATACCAAAGTTCTAGACGCCTAGAAGAAAAGAAGGTCTTTATAATAAGACTTATTATATTCCTACAGGCATTTTGGGAACAGGAAGCTACTCTTACCCCATAATGCAAACTTCATTACCAACACAGAGAACTGTTTACCAGTCAAGTTCTCAGATGCCAGCCAAGGGCTAATCTTATAAACAGGCCTTTTTAAGCATTGTGGTCTCAGGTCTATTATGTCAACTCTTTTCTACACAGGAACCCTGACACAGAATAAATGCAAAAGGAAGAAAACAAAAGTGGGCAAAAGGAAAATGGCAAAAAACACCAGACTTAATTCCAGTTTATGGAAGAAAAGTAGCCCTTTCTCCTTTTCAGTATTAACTCCCTCCACCACTGAGGCTCTTGATCCGTCACCTTCAAGCTCCTCAGACAATGTGATGGATAACCATTAAACCAAGTATCAGGAGACGAGCTACATCTCTGTCACAATCTGTGTAAGCCTGGACATGATTTCTAAAACTTTTTATAGCTCATATCTATGATTTCATTCCATGAGGTATCTCTATTCATGCTTTAATCTTTAATAGCTCCATTTTCTACAGGATCTTTTACTTATCATTCTTCCATTAAAAAAAATTCTTAATCGGTTAATTCTTCCTTTTCCTTCCCCAGTGCTACTCTTCTGGATCAGTTCCTTTCCCCTACTCAGGGGTCCTCAAACTACGGCCAGCGGGGCACATGCAGCCAGCCGAGGACATTTATCCAGCCCACCGGGTGTTTTTGCCACCGCTGCCTGTCCTGCTTAGCAGTCGACTTATCCCGGGCCCACAGTGCGCACTCTCCAACGGTCTGACGGACAGTAAACTGGCTCCCTGTTTAAAAAGTTTGAGGACCGCTGTATCATTGCAACAGTTTCCTAAACTGGTTATCCTGCCTCTAGTCTCTCCCTGATCTAATTCATCATACACCCTCAGCTACTTTAAGATTCCTAAAATAGAATTCTACTCATGTTGCTTCCATGACCAAAAGCCTTCAGTGATCCCCCAGGGCCAAGAGAATTAAATACAAACTTCTGTGCTTAGTACACCACAATATGGCCTCGACTTATATGATCCCATCTTGTCTTTCACTACCCTCAGATTGTAATGCAACTTCTGGCCAAACCACTTCCCAAATGCCTTCCATGTTTTTCATCCTTGGGACCATTGGCCTACATTTCAAAGGTCCATTTCTTCATGACTACCTGTCAAAACACTCTGTCTATTCTTGAATGACCACCTCAAACTGGAAAGGCAACATTCTTCCACAAAGGCAATTCCCCACAACCAAACGTAAGTATTCTGTTCTCTACTTTCCCACCCCCACAAGCATACCAAATACATAAACATATTATAGTATGTAAAAACTTCTACTTGTATAAGATTAATGAGTATTCTCATTCAGTATGTCAACTGTAAGCTACAGAATAGCAGAAAGCATGTCTTGATTTCTCTGTAGTCCTGTTGGACCCAGAATAGTGCCTGGCATTTAGAAGCCAATCAACGAATAGTAGCTTATTTGAACCGAAGTTACTGCGAGTCCCATGTAAGCAGTAGTACCAGTACAGGAACAAATACAACAAATAAAGTTATGGAATATCTCATGGCAAAAATTAGAAGTTCTGCTCCTGTTCTACCAAATACAGCATCAGTTTAACTCTATCCTCGTGTGAAATCTAGAACTGGAGACTTGGAATAGAAAGAGATTTTGGATATTATCAAGACCTTCTTATAAATAGGGGGAATTTGGCCAAGAAAAAAGTAACTTACCCAAGGTCACATCCTGAGTTAGTGGGGGAGCTGGCTGGAAAAATCAGGGCTCCTGAGTCCTAGGCCAAGGTTTTAACTGCAAGTGCTACTATCACCTATGGTTCTCTACTAAAACAGGGTATGGAGAAAGCCCTCCTATAGATAACCGCCATTGTTCCCAAGGAATAACTAGCAATGGAATGCAGGGGCAAGCTTTTGGAACATACCTCTTGTAATTGAGATTCTTTCTTTTTGGAAGACAGATGTAAGTGCCGATCCAGCAAAGAATAAAACCTCTCACCATCCTTTTCAAATTTCTTTTTCCGCTCCTAGATGTGGGAAAGAAGGCACAGATTAAATCTCTGTTTAGAAATCACAATGAAGGAGACAGTGTCAGGTTTCATGTGGTCAATGCCTGTAGTTCCTGGGAAGAAAAAAAATAACATTTGCATTTGCCTCAGCAGTTTCCACTTCCTGAAATATAACACCAAACCACTCTGCCTAGAAAATGGGCAGTTCCTACTGGTACAGCTGAAAGCTGTAGGACCTGTGGCTCAGAGAATTATGCATAAAAAGGGCCTGTGCAATAAATAATCAAAAGGGTCTGTACCTTTTTATACCTTCAATGTTTTTCACATGCATAAAACCACTCAAATTTTTTGAAAAAGGAAGAAGGAACACAAGAGTGAACTAAATATATGTCATGAAAAAGTTAATCTACAATGCATATAGACAACTGATAATAAGTAAAATATTTCCAAGGCAATAGGAACCTAGCACTGTCTTTCTGAATGAATTCTTTGGAATTATGTGTATTAAAAGGGGCTGTTAAAAATAAGGGAAAAATACCGTAAGATTTAGCTGAAAAGCAAGAGTTGAAAAGCTAAAATCAAGAACTCAGCTTTTACTGTCCTCGAGCATGAAACTTAATTAAGTTCTCTGCTGCTCAGCACAACTGGAAGTCACACAGCATCCAAAGCAGCACTAACAATGCTTGTGGGTCATATAGTAAACCTGACACTCTACAATCCTCTCAATACCATGCTGGGAAATTCATGTAAAAGGTTCCTGTTGTCTCATAGGAAATCAAAACTCACTTAACACCTACCATGTGCAAGGTACTCTAGAAGAGGCACAGCAAGGGACACACAGATAATAAAAAAACAAAACCTCACAAAACGTTTATTGCTACAGGCAACGTGTTGCTGGGCAGGAAGCTAGGACAGAGCTGCAACCTGTGACCTGTAAGGAATGTGCTTTTTATCAGAATAGGTTTTTTTTTTTTTAAATAATGGAGGGAAAGAAGTAGGTAAAAAGCTAACATTCATTAACTGAGGCCTACATCAGGCCAGGCACACTGCAATATACACTTAAAACCCATTATCTTATTTAGTCTTAACAACCCTGAGAAGCAGATATTGTAAAGGAAATTAAGGTTAAAATAATGTTAACTAACTAATCCAAGGTCACAGATTAAACATGTCTATTAGACCCTTTCTAGATGGTCAAATTTAGATCAGATGATCATGGGTGAAATAACACTCAGTGGGCTTATAAATAATTGGAGAACCTTGTGAATAAAGCTCAAATAGACCAACAGCCCTAACCCTAACTCAAGACGAAGAGATTCTTAAAAAAAACATGGGTAGGACAAACTATTCTTTATCTATCTAAAGTGGCAATTGGAATGGAGCAAGGTGGCTCAGGCCTTTGGTGACAGAGTGGGAGCCAGAAAACCTAAGTACCTTCACCAAGGAACAGATAAAGTTCTGTGGGCCACTTTCTCCTTCACTTCCATTTTTTATTTTAATCAATTATTCAATTATTCATTCATTCATTCGAGACAAGTTCTTGCCCTGTAGCCTGAGCTAGAGAGCAGTGGCGTCTTACCTCACTACAACCTCATACTCCCTAACTCTAACCTTAACCTCAAACTTCTGGGCTCAAGCGATCCTCCTGCCTTAGCCTCCAGAGTGACTGGGACTACAGGCATGCACCAATCTCCCAAGGCAAAAATGTTCAAGAAAAATAGACTTACAACATATACTGCAGCACTCTCCTCCCAAACTAGGAAGCATTTTTACCCTAGATTGAAAATGGAAAAGGGGACATTTCCATTTATAGAAGTATGGTTGATAAAAAAAAAAAACCTCCTACAGATGAGCAGCTGGCTAGGGACCACTGGAGGACCACACAAAATGCCTAGAGAACAACATGTCCAGACAGCCAGAGCTAACAAACGTCTGTCCTAGCTGGAGGAAGTTAGCATAAATTGCCAAAGGTTTAAAATATTGACTCTGGTTCAGCAAATGTCCCCTCTATGTACTAAGCAGGCTCCTTCTCCAGCCAAATAAAGCTCTGATCATTTCGGCTGGCAAGACCAGCTGTGGAGCTGACAGCTATTGTCCCTCCTCCGCCTACTTGGAAGGGGATGTGAGCTTATATAACTGCCTCCACCCACTTGCAGCAGGCCCTGGAGATCCCAGCCTACAGCACAGGCAGGGCTGAGCTCTGAGTGGATAGTGTGTCACTCTTTCTATGGAGGATGACACTTCCGTGAGCAGGACTTTGCCATGTATAACAACATACTAAGGCCTTCCTTTACAAGGACTCACCAGCAAATATTTACTTAATTCTTGCTGGGGGTAGGGGTCAAGAAATAATAAACATAACAAAAGAGAAAAACTCCAAAGTATAATGTAAAATTCACCTTCAACAATATATATAAAATTCAGATTTAGAACTTGCTTTTAAGGTAAGGATGAATGTAGGAAAAAGTAAACGGCACAGCTCAGCAACTTCCCAGACAGCTAAGACACATGAATTCACTGGCTCTCAATTTCTGCCCCAAGGGAAATTGCCTCATTGTTCTTTTCCTGTGTCACAGAGCGCTAAAAAATCAATTATACAGATAAATCAGCCAAGCCGAGGTTTACAATCCTTATAAACTTTAACTTGTAACATACAAGTAAAAGGGTGGACTTATGAAGATATTTTTGAAATGTATACAAGTAGTTGACAGAAACTAATGTTTCAGTGCCAAGCATGTTTTATGCACTATCTCACTTAATCTTCACAACCCTGTGATGTAAGTATAATTATTATTTACATTTTAAAGCAGAAAATGAGGCTAAAGGACATGAAGTAATTCACTCCATATCACAAAACTAGTAAGGAGCAGAATTGGGCTGGTCAGTGTTGATCAGTTGAGCCACGTTTCTCTCTGCATAACTACACGGTACGGTGGTTAATGGCATGGAATCTGGAATCAGACTATCTGGGCTCAAGTACCATTTGTGTTCCTTCTGGTATATTAACATAGTTATCTAGCCACCTTGAACCTTAGGTTTTTGTTGTTGCTGCTCTTTGTTCATGTTTCGCTTTTTGATTTGTTTATTATAATCTGTAAAAAAGAATAAATAAAGAGTCCTTACCTCACAGGGATTTGAAGATTGAAGGAATTATACCTGTTAAGTACTTAGAAGAATGCCTGGCACTATATGAACACAATATGAATGTTTAACAAACAAATATACATATATGGCTATAATACTCTGAAGTCAGAGAGGTCATGACTCATATCCAGCCCACTGTGCTGCTGCCAGGAATAACTCCACTTAACATATCACATAGCAACAGATGGCACCCTGAAAGATCTTTACAGATAGCAATGTTACCACTTTCCCTAACAACATAGAACATTTAAATACTATTACATCCAGAAAATACTTCCTCAGTTTGAACTTCAACACTTCGTACTATGATTTTAGCCTACTTCCCACTGTGTAGTTATTGGAAGAAATGGAAAAGAGATGACCATGGCAAGGTGGAAAATGGAATTTCATGAGGAAAGGAAGAAGGCTGAAATCGCTCTCAATCCCACCCCCAAGAATTTCCCCATCTTCTATAGTGATAAAGACATAGGAATAAAAATAGAACCCTAGGTTCTAGTCTTGACTCTGATTCTACCTAGCTATTTGAACATAAGCTAATCACTATATCCCTCTTGCCCCAGCATCCTTACCTAGGCAATAAAAATTCTAGATGAGGAGATGTCAAAGACCTTTAATGTTAAAATATTGTGAGGGAAAATGACTTGTTCAAGGTAAAACCACTTCTTAACACAACACTCTTCCCACTATACTTCTAGAAAAAATATTTTGACAGAGACCAATCTCTTACCTGCTGCCTCCTTATCACCACAAAATTTCAGCCAGGGCCTGGTAAATTGAACTATTGTTTTCAAATCTCCCCCATTCCCTGTATCAATGTATTCTGCCATGTGACATCTCAGTTCTTCCTAACAGAGGCAGAATTTACTTCACTTTCTTACAGATGTCTGTCTTGGTCATATGACATACTTTGGCCAATTGAATCTGTGAGGAAGTGATGGTTGGCCACCTTTGAGCCTAGCTTTTAAAAGCTTACATGTCTCTGTTCACTCACCATGAACTTCTACCATCATGATGGGAAGAATCTGCCTCAAGTAGACCCCTGACCAGTGAAAAATAGAGACACGTGGTACAGACCCCTAAACAGAGCTAATAAACTGAGCCAAGCTCCCATAAATCTTATAGAGTTCAGCAAAGCTACCCCAGACAAATAGATGTTTAAATTAGGCTGGGCAGAGTGGCTCATACCTGTAATCCTAGCACTCTGGGAGACTAAGGCAGGAGGACTGCTTGAGCTCAGGAGTTTGAAACCAGCCTGAGCAAGAAAAATTAGCCAAGTGCAGTGGCACAAGCCTAAAGTCCAAGCTACTCAGGAGGCTGAGGCAGGAGGATCCCCTGAGCCCAGGAGTTTGAGGCTGCAGTGAACTATCCTAACACCACTGCACTCTAGCCCTGGCAACAGAGTGAAACTCTGTCTCCAAAAAAAAAAAAAAAAGAGTTTGAGCTAGAAGTAAACGCTTATTGCTACCGTGTTTCCTCAAAAGTAAGACAGGGTCTTATATTTATTTTTCCTCAAGAAGACACCCTAGGGCTTATTTTCAGGGGATGTGTTATTTTTTTTAAGTACGGTACAACAATCTACATTTATTCAAATATAGTTAAGTCATCTTCTTCTGGAACATCATCATAACTCTCCAAACCCCAAATTCCATCCTGAATTTCTTGCAACTCTATTTCCTTTAGAACCATTGGCCCCAATCTCTCATTTCAAGCAATAGAGCTCTCGTGGGGCAGATGAGAAGGGCTGCTCGTCTTCTTGACCACTCCACGATGAAATGCATGGGTTGTGCAGATGCGCTGCGTAGCCACGCCTGTCACTAGGTCTTATTTTCGGGGTAGGGCTTCTATTGCGCATCTGCTTAGAAATCCTGCTAGGGCTTATTTTTATGGGTAGGTCTTATTTTCGGGGAAACATGGTATATGCTGCTGACTTTGGGAATGCTTTGTTATGTTTTACTTATGATAGCTAACCAATATACAAAGTTTGTCAGAGCTCTCAAGGAAAGCTTTTAATGGCCATGATAAATTCCATTCAGCAGACAACTTCATATACCAGCAATTTCCTATTATCGTCCAAAGTGAGAGTTTACTCTTGAACTCAAACACCAGCTTACTTAAGGTTCTTATTTTCCTGTTTTCTCATCTGCAAAATGAAGATAACAGTAGTACTTACATCATACAGCTGTTGCAAGGCTCCAAAGAGATAACGCTTGGGAAATACATATTGAGTATTTGATAAGAATAGCAATGATGATGATGTTGGTGGTGATGATGATAATAATGAATTGGTATCTTCCTTGACACAATCATGGAGAGAAAAGTAAATGCTTTGAAAACAATATACAAAAGCTTTCCTGTGGCTATAAGATTCCTGTTGGGATTAAAGCTTTTCCCCCCCTTATTGCCTAATAATGCTAACTTCTTCCTGTGATTATCAAAGGACATAAGGAAGCAGATAAGTACATGTTATCTCACACACACAGAGGATACACAAACAAGTGAAAAAAGAAATCTCTGGACATGCTATCCTGGGGAATATACATCCTACTGTGAGCAGAATCCAGTTTCCTGGGGAGATTTTTCAGACAAAGTCTGGCTTTGAAAGATGGACCTCCTTAGAGGACTGCTGTGCCTGGTGGGATTGATAACATAATTAAAAAACAGAATACCTGCTTTAGTTAAAACACAGACACATAAATAAAAAGTTCTATTAACAAAGTTGTCTGGATAGATGTATGCTTAGAAGTATATAAAATTCGAAATATAGCCCTTCACTTTCAGAATTGCAATGTGAGGCTTAGCTACGTTCTACTCTTGGCTTGTCTCAACTTTAGAAGTAAAATGAACTCGGTACCCGATTCCCCTCATTTTTATCAGATAAGAAAACTGTGATGCAGAGAGGTACACGTGATTCTCTCTGGAGGGAAATGGATGAGGTCATCTCAATGGTATCACCTTACTTCAAGTTTCACGTCTGATCATGAAAATATAAGTGATTTGAGTATATAGAGAACTCATAGAGCTCTGTTTAAAATGTCATATTTATGAAATATCTTTGAAGAAAAATATGACTACATCTAGGAGTCTAGTGGTCTGGGTTTTGGTCCCATTTCTCACACTAACAAACTGTGCCCCTGGGTCAAGTTACATAACCTTTTAAGCCTCAGTTCCCTCATTTGTAAAGTGCGGTTGGACTAATAACTTTGAATAAACCTCCTGCTACTTACTAACCTACAATATATTAACAAATAGATAGTAATAGGTTCATTTAAATTTTTTAAAAAATTAACAACCACAATAGGCCTATGTTATATAGGCAAGAATCATTTCCATAAGTTATTTATTTTTATTTTTCTTAAGAGCCAGGGTTTTGCTCTTACTCAGGCTGGTCTCTAACTCCTAACCTCAAAGGATTCTCCTGCCTCCACCTCCCACAGTGCTAGGATTACAGAGGACAGCCATCCCACCTTGCCCCATGTAAGTTCTTAGAGTTCTTAAGACCTGCTAGATTCCCAAATATGACCTAAAGAGCATGAAGACAGGATTCGAAGAATATAGGTTTCTAATCCTTGCTCTGCCAGTATCTTCCTGTGGGACCTGGGAGAGGTCACTTTCCCTCCCTAGGTCTTTGATACAATCTCTCTCTGGAATACAAGATATGCTGAAAGCTGCCTTGTGATTATTATATCAAAGTACTGTAGATACATAATCAGAATTTTTCTTTTCCCTACCCTTTGAGTATATTCCACAAGTTCCTAGTTAGGGTCTCAAAAGGCCATTATAATACTCACTATTCATAACCAACTTAACAGCATATCTTCTTCACTATTTAGTCAGATAATCAGGCAGGCGAGCAACATTCTCAGGAGAAGTGAGTCCCTTTCCCAGGCCATGAGGGAATCTTAGTATTCCCAATTATATACCTACAAGTTGGCACACAAATCAGCTATGCCAATGAAGTCTAAGGGAATGTCTGTTGGTGACTTTGGGAAAACTTTTTCTCTGTGGATGAAAGAAAAAACTTGTTTTATGAAAGGAGCCCTTTCCTGTCCTTATGTTTAAGATGCTAATATGTGAGTATGTTATATGTTGATCTGTGAAAGCTACCTCATGACCCTGAGGTAAAGTCCAAGAGAATCACACAGAGAAGACCGAGAGGCCACTGACTGAAACTTGTAACTGCCTACCTCCAGAGTTCTTAAAGGAACGACAAATGTTCTAATGGTATTTGAAGGTTAATTTTGTATGTCAACATGGCTAGGCCACGATACCCAAATATTTGGTCAGACACTGATCTAGATGTTGCTGTAAAGGTAGTTTCTAGATGAGATTAACATTTAAATCAGTAAACTTCAGGGAAACCTGGTTAACCTTTAGAATGTGTGTAGCTTTAGTCATTCAGTCAAATGCCTTAGGAGAAAAAAGACCCGGTTCACCTGAGGAAGAGGGAATGCCTGTGGACTTGAGCTATAAAACCAACTTTTCCCTGGGTCTCAAGCCTGCTGGCTTACCTTACATATTTTGGGCTTGCTAGCCCCAAAAATCAAGTGAGCCAAATCTGTTTCTCTCTCTTTCTCCCTCCTAGCCCTCCCCCATACATATGTCTTCTTGGTATCGTTTCTTTAGAAAACTTTGACTAATATACGATATAATCCAATGTTAGGAACAATTTTGACTGCAAGTTAACAAAAAACCCAACTGACTCCTTGAGTCACTTTGTTCCCGGCCATTTGTTATTGCTCTCCAACACCCCACAAGAGAAAGTCATTACCAAAGTCCCTAGAATCTTAATATAGAAGCATACCTCATTTTATTGTGCTTCACTTTATTGCATTTCACAGCCATTGGGTTTTTTTATTAATACAAACTGAAGGAAGGTTTGTGGCAACACTGTGTCAAGCAATTGAATCAGTGCCATTTTTCCAACAGCATGTGCTCACTTAGTGTCTCTGTCAGGATTTTTTTGAGCAATAAAGTATTGTTTAATTAAAGTATATACTTTTTTATAGACATGCTATTGTACAATTAATAGACTATAGTAAGTGTAAACATAACTTTTTTTTTTTTGAGACAGAGTCTCACTCTTTGCCCGGAGTAGAGTGCCATGG
>VBSM01000937.1:2488819-2506988 GCA_008086735.1 Cheirogaleus medius | reverse complement strand
TATAGTAGAGACAGAGTCTCACTCTTGCTCAGGCTGGTCTTGAACTCCTGACCTGAAGCGATCCTCACGCCTCAGCCTCCCAGAGTGCTAAGATTACAGGCGTGAGCCACCACGCCCGGCCTAAACATAACTTTTATAGGCAATGGGAACCAAAAAAAAATTGTGACTCACTTTATTGCAATATTCACTTTGTTGTGATATTTGCTTCATTGCAATTGTCTAAATCTCAGCCCACAGTATCTCCAAAGTATGCCTGTATTGGAGCTTCCATAAAGACATTAATACAAATTAGCAGTTAAGAATATGGAATTCCCTGTGTGAGAAGGCACTCAATTTTAAGCATTTCTGGTTTATAGCTGGAGCCAAGTAGTAGGAACACAATTATACCACACCATTCACGATGAAGACCATGGACTTGGAGAGACCAGATAGACCTGGGCTTAAAATCTGGCTCTGTTATTTTGTAGCCTATGTGATCTTGAGCAAGTATCTTATCCTCTGTGAGTGCTGTTTTCCTCATTTGTAAAATAAAAGACATCTTCTTCATAGGGTATTGTGGAAATCAAATGCCAGTGTAGGCCATGATGCAGAGTAGATATTGAACGCAAGTTAGCTCTTACACCTTTATCTACCCACAAAATATTTTTAAATATTTATTAGGTCTACACAGTAGCCAGTAGCCACAGGTGGCTATTTTAACTTCAGTTAATTAAAATTAAATGTAAAATTCAGTTTTTCAGTCATACAAGAAATTTCTCAAGTATACAGTAGCCATGTGTGACTAGAAGCTACTCTAGTGGACACTTCAGATATAGAATATTTGACATTTCCTCAAAAAACAGGGAATTCTCAAATCACAATCCAATTCAAGGGGATATATGTTCTTCATTTCATATATCTCCTATCAACTCCAGGGATGACTATGAAGCCAGCTAAAGAGCAGAGTTACAAACTCACACAGGCTTAGCTCATTCAAGAAAGGTCACCTTTCTTGACAAAGTACCCTCCTAATGACAAAGTACCCTCCAATAGTTAAAGTGGAAAGGGCACTCGGTAGAGAGAAAAGGCAGATAATTGTTTCCTTTTGGTTTTAAAAGGGAAGAAGAAACTTTTGGTGTCTCTCTGTCCTGTGATCCAATTCTCCTCTGCTCTAGTGGAGGACAGCAAGAGACAGAGAAAACATGTGTCCTCCTCCTGGGTCAGGGTCCATTTTATGTCACCAACAATCAGGATGATATTCACTTTTAACATTCTACTCTAGAAGCTAAATGTGGCCAATTGTCTATTTTCAGGCATAGATTACCTTGTTACAGAATCTTATTAATAACATCACCACATCTGCCTATATGGGTACATTCTTAGATTGCTTGAGCAAAGGGGTTACTGTGTGCCAGGTACTTTACATATGTGATCTCATTTGATATTAAGTAGAGTTGCTTTGTGTTTGCTAGAGAATACATTGGTTTTCCACAAATGACTGATTTCTTCTGTATACAGAGTAGAGACATAATAAACGTTTGCTGAACCATATTCTATTGCATCTTTCTGAATTAACTTATGTTTTACCTTGGATGTAGAGCAAAGAAAAATCTTTTATGCTGCTGGTGATAAGTGATGACATAAATTGATACAACCAGTTTGGAGATCAAATTGGAACTCTATGTAGAAAAGATACATAGATTCTATAACATAGAAATTTTATTTCTAGATATATACCCTGGAGAAAATTTTACATTTGCACAAGAAGACATGTAAGACACTATTCACAGGAGTATTGTTTGTACTAATATAAAAAATGGAAGCAACTGACTCATCAGCGTATAAGATGATAATGGTTGAAGAAATCATGGTATAGGTTTGCGATGGAATACTATATAACCGTAAAAATGAATAATCTTGAGTTGAATTTATAAATACAGATGAATCTCACAATTATAACACTGAATGAAAAAAAAGCAAGGTACAAAAGGATACCTGCAGGATCATTCCATTTTTATAAATATAAAAATCAATAAGAGCAAATATGTATATACTGTTTCCAAAAGAGTTCTAAGCATTTTACATATATAAACACTTTTTAATCCCCACAATAACACAATGAGGTAGATACTACAATTGATCCTATATTATAGATAAGGAAAATAAGGCTCAGAGAAGTTAAGTGACTTGGCTAAGCTCAACAGCTAGTAAGGTGAAGAGCTGAGCTGTAAACCCAGGTAGTCTTACTCCAGAGTCCACAGTCTTAACTATTATATTATATAAAACAATACTATATATGCAATAGGGAAATTCACAGATGAAGTAAAAGAAAAGGAAAGTCATGATAGGGGAGGAAGACCCATATGTGAAGATAATCAGAAGGATGAACACACAAAGCTTCCCTCGGCCGCTGCCTTCCTACATGTACAACACATCAGACCATTGGTGGAAGACATGCTATGAGATGCTAATTATTTTTCAGGTTCTTTTCAATTTTTTTGAAATTATAATATATACTCTGAAAAGTACACCACACAAATGTCAAATCTGTACAAACTGAACACACTTGTGTCAATAAGCACCCAGATGAAAAAACAAAATGTTACCAGTTTCCTTGAAGAATTCCTTGTTATCCATTGTGGTTTTATTTATTTATTTATTTTCAGTATCAACTCCACTCTAGGGTAACCACTCTGACTTCTAACATCATCAGTTAGTTTTGCCTACTTTTGCTCTTTACAGAAATGGACCCTAATAGAAGATAATCTTCTGTGACAGATATTTTTTACTCAACCTTAAATTTGTCAGATTCACCCATATTATGGTATACAATAGCTCTAGTTGGTCTGTCTTCACCGCTGTGAAGTAACAAAAATATACCACAATGCATTTACACATTCAATTATACATAGGCCTTATTGATCTTTTTTTTCTTTTAATCCTTCCATAGCAGCCCCAAAATGTTGGGATCACAGTGCAGTGTAGGAGCACAGACTCTGTAGTAACAAAAATCTACTTGAAGCTAGCTTCTATTAATAATTATGTGTCATTGGACAAGTTATTTGACCATTACCGGTCTTCATTTCCTCATCTGTAGCATGTGGATAATACTGAGATGACATATAGCAAGTACCTATTAGATGACAGCTATTATTATACGGATTTTTAAATCTTTCTTATTTACTTGAAAATCACTTATGAATTACTGTCATATAGCACCTTGACTACTGGATTCTACCTGCTAATGAATTCTGGTAGCCATGAAGACCCAAACATGTGGGAAAATCTGACACTCAAATTCTTTGAAGCTGTTGATGGGTGATTTGCTGCTGTTTCCTCCTTCTCTCTCCCAGGGCAAGCACTGACCCAAACTAATACCTTTGGCTTCATCTACCCTTACTTTTAGTACTTTCTCAGTCTCATCTACCTCCAAAACAGTCCTCTCTCTTAAAGTTCTTTCTGTGAACTCTGTTTATAGAGAAGAAACAACAATAAGACTGACACCCCCATGGTCCTGCTGTCACTATCCTCTTGCCCGCCATCTGTTGGGTGAGAACACACTATATCAGACCTACCAAGCCAGCTCCCACTCTCTAAGAAGTGGGTTAAATGCACACTCAGATGTCTTAGTCAGACTATTTGGCCTTGGTCCCACCAGAAACCACAAAAAGGCTCAATTCAGTGGCTGTTCCTCCCTGGCAAGGGCATCCTTGAAAAAGAACTGAAAACATCATACTGTGGGCAACTCTGACAAGACCCAAAAAATATGAATCAAAGGGTACAAATACTCTCCCTGTCATGTGTCTAGAGGAGATGATTGAGTCTTTATTTTGCCATCTCTAGTGGACAGTCCAGCATTCTACACTGCAGGATGAAAGGCGCATTATGAACAGAGCTAGACTAAGCCTTGTTTGTCCTCCCTTGATCTTGGGTCAAGGGCGGGGGAGTGGGAGGGGGAGGAAACTGAATGGTGATGGGAAAGGGAATAGAAAGAAGGGTTCTGCTAATCGAGCGATAGGTAAAGTGTATACATGGGGATGGACTCATAAACTTTGCATGTGTTGGAATTGGAGGGATAGAAGAAGTTAACCAAACAGAAATCTACAGCAGGTGGGCAAAGAACTAAGCCTGGCTGACAAGAAATTCAGAAAAAAGGGTAAAGTAGGCAATTATCTTTGATCTACCCTAAGCACCAGAAATTAACACTTATATTAACCCAATAGAAGATATGCCAAAGACTCATAGCCAAGAAACTCTGGTTCAAATCCTGGATTTACCACTGTCTATTCCCACTATAAAATGAGTCTAAAAGTAACCACCAAGAAGATTACATTAAGGTTCCAAACTAGAATAGCACCATTACCAACTCTAACAGTGAAAAGCAAAGGTGTGGCTGACAAGATTTGAAGGCTGAAAGGAATAAAAAGAGACAGAAGTGCTAATATCTTCATCTTACAAAGCTATCTATACTCAAAAGTTGATGGAGATAAATATAAGAGTTAAATATATTATTAAAGTAACCAATATAAGAAGTAAAATGTTATAATTACCAAAAATTGGAAGAGGAGGCAAAATTGGAAGGAAGGAAAGAGGGAAGTGTGAGCAATGATCTCCTATATACATACCATGAAGAAATGAAAGATTTATTCTAAACTAAAATCAAAAAATAGCAATATAAGCATATTTTTATAACATGATAACACATGAATAAAATATAAATGGTTAAAAATGGATTCCTCTTACTCCTGGAGAAAGAATGGAATCCTTTTGATTTCCTTTATAGACCTTGTGGTACTATTTCAGTTTTAACCACATGTATATGTTTATATGTATTCTGTAAGTTTAATTTTTAGAATGGAAAAACTAAAGATGATATTTTCAAAAATTGAGGATTGTGAAATGGGATTAGTATTATGAAACTGCAGATCATACATTAAAATTAGAAAAAAACCAAAATTCTACCTCCTTGTTAAAATATCCTAACTGCCATACAGAGGTTGAAAGATATATCCTATTTAATTGATCGGTTTTAGCATAAAGAGGTGGTTTACAAATATTTATAGCCAATAAAATTATATTTTAAAGAAGTATTGCCAAAAAAGTTCACAAGATAAGACAGATCCTAGGAATACTGCTCTGGTTACAGTAGGGAATTAGGTACCCCATCCAAAGAGTTTCTTCATGTAAAAGCACCTCTAATGGACATGATACCTATGAGATCACCTGTAATTCCATGCTTATAAATCTGACAGGCCCAGATTCTTTGCCACTTTATAACAAGGATTACCTTTTCTCCATTGTACAATAACATGTTCCTCACTTCCATCTAAGATCCCATTAGAATGCCCTTAAGGTCCACATTTCCACCAACATTCTGTACATGATATTTATATATTCTCTAAGATAAAAACTTTCTCTATATCTCTCCTCTTTTCTTTCTGAGCCCCCATTAAACTTGCTTTTAAAAGTCCCATCACAG
The DNA here is from genome assembly GCA_008086735.1 of Cheirogaleus medius. Classification (NCBI taxonomy): domain Eukaryota; kingdom Metazoa; phylum Chordata; class Mammalia; order Primates; family Cheirogaleidae; genus Cheirogaleus; species Cheirogaleus medius. The sequence goes on along the minus strand of VBSM01000937.1, from coordinate 2,501,530 downwards.
CAATGTCAGCTACTTCTAGCACACACATTAAAACTCTTTCAGCCTCTACTAATTATCCAGTTCCAAAGGTGATTTCACATTTGTAGATATTACAGCAACACCCCACTTTTTGGTACCAATTTCTGTATTATTCCATACTCCCCAGAGAAGCAGAAACAATAGGATATGTATATCTAGGAAGATATTCATTACAAGGTATGGGCTCATGTGATTATAGAGATTTAAGAAGTTCCATGATCTGCCATCTATAAGCTGGAAACCAAGGAAACCCAGTGGTATGGCTTAAAGGGCTGAGAGCTTGAGAACCACTGGCATATATTCCAATCTGAAAACAGGAACACCCAGGGAAGGAAAAGATCAATATTCCAGGTTTAATCAGCTATTGGAGATTCCTGTGGCCCAGTCAAGTTGACACATAAAATTAACAATCATACCCTTGTAGAGTGAAGAGTGGTAGCCCCAAAACATATTCAATTGCCATAAAAATAACTTATAGAAAAAATTTACCTTGGTGAAGCCTATTTGCTCCTTCCGGAAATTTTCCAGGGGTTTGATCAGCAAATCACTAGCATTGTGTACCTAGAGGAAAAAGAAAAAACACACAAAACAACTTTTACCTTAACAAAGTTCATATACAAGATTCCTTGTTACTATATTTTCTTGTAATACACCATCCTGCAAAATGTTAAAATGTTTGATGGTTTGTTACTGGTTTTTATTTCCCACAATGCCTCTGAAAATCAAATGCTTTGACAGGAAATGAGAGAAGGAATATCAGGGACTTTTCTCTGTAATGTTAATAGCAGTCTGACCCAAGTTTTAATCAATAAATAACTAGAGTGATGTCTAACAGCAGACACAGGGGACCTGAAAGACACGTGAAAAGCAGAAGGAGAATGGCAAATACATGAAAAGGCAATATGCACCAAATGCAAAACATTTCATCAAAGGTAAATAAGTTAGCAATAATAGCATTAGGATAAATCCCAGGATAAATCATTTACAGTCCTGCTCTGGTATGCCATAAAACCAGAAAATTTTCATCAGAACTTGGAGTGTTATTATAGCATAACAGAAAACACCAGACTAGGCCTTCAAATTACCTAACTATAGATGCTGAGAATCTGATTGGAATGGCCTGATAGATACTACAGAAATTGGCATTGATAGGTTCTGCAGATATAAAAATATCAGATACAAAGTAGACCTCTTGTTCTGTGGACAGGTAAAGATATACAAAGCTTTTTCTTCATATAAACCTCTTGGGAGACTGCATCTGACCTACGCTACAAATACGGTTTGTTTCCTCAGTAGTGAATGACTATAATGGAAGACCTCACAGAAAGCATCTATAGGGCTGCTTGTAGGACACATTACATTAATTTTGACCTCTTAAAAGACAGGGAAATAGGCTGGGCATAGTGACTCACACCTGTAATCCTAGCACTTCAGGAGGCCAAGATAGGAGGATCCCTTGAGGCTAGGAGTTTGAGACCAGGCTGGACAATAGTGAGACCCCATCTCTACTAAAAATAGAAAAATTAGCCAAGCATAGTGGGGTACACCTGAAGTCCCAGCTACTCGGGAAGCTGAGGCAGAAGTATTGCTTGAGCCCAGGAGTGAGGTTGCAGTGAGCTAGGCTGATGCCACGGCACTCTAGCCTGGGAAACAGAGTAAGACCCAGTCACCCAAAAAAAAAAAAAAAAGAAAGGACACACAAATAAAGGAATGTACTTCTTGTCAGATATGACATAAAGTATTAGTAAGGCAACACAGCTCTGAATTCTTCAGACAGGGAAACAATATTTAACCTAGCATAAAAAAACATGGAGAGCTGGGGCAATAGCACATATTTTAGCCAAATACTGTAGGTATTAGGCTGGACCAAGAGTAAGCTCCAAAGCACTTCCCAAAGCCAAACTTGCACCAAAAAAAGGTCATGGTCACTATTTGGAGGTCTGCTGCCGGTCTGATCCACTACAGCTTTCTGAACCCCGATGAAACCATTACATCTGAAAAGTATGCTCAGCAAATCGAGATGCACCAAAAACTGCAACGCCTGCAGCCGGCACTGGTTGACAGAAAGGGCCCAGCTCTTCTCCATGACAATGCCCAACCACATGTTGCACAACCAACATTTCAAAAGTTGAGCGAATTGGCCTACAAAGTTTTGCTTCATCTGCCATATTCACCTGATCTCTTGTCAACTGACTACCAGTTCTTCAAGCATCTTGAAACCTTTTTGCAGGGAAAATGCTTTCACCACCAGGATGCAGAAAATGCTTTCCAAGAGTTCATGGAATCCCGAAGCATGGATTTTTATGCTACCGGAATAAACAAACTACTCTCTCGGCAAAAATGTGTTGATTGTAATGGTTCCTATTTTGATTAATAAAAATGTGTTTGAGCCTACTTTCAATGATTTAAAACTCACAGTCCAAAACCGCAATTACTTTTGCACCAACTTTCTAGCCTCCTGTTTTTTCTCTAGGTATGATTCAAAGTTCAACTAAATGGGCAAACTACTAACCAGGCACTGTTAACCTTTATATGAGAACAACCTGGTGACCTCCTGACATTCTGATCAGATACAGCTCCTAATACTAACACCCAGAACTGATAAAATCCAACAGAAAATATAAAACTAGGCAAGAATAAATAATGTTTGCCTTAGAAGCAGAGTCATTCTGTCTATGTTTCCTGATCATCAGTATTCCCATGGCTGGTTTCCCAAACCCTGTTTGCTCCAAGGCTAGACTTAAAGAATCATGTAACCCCTCCCTACTCTTGCTGTTTCATATAAAAACAGATCCCTTGCTTGCAAAAACTTTATATACCCTGGCTGATTCTCATCACATCTCAACTCATCAACTGGATCTATGAAACCACATTTGATCCTGATCATACTATAACCCAACTCCTTCTGTGACACTTAACATCCCCCTTTATCCCTGAGTATGCTCATTAGGCAAAGGGAGGAAAGTCTATGAATGTATACCTGCAAGATCCCCTAGTAGAGAGTTCTCTATAAAGGTCTGATGCTCAGAAAGAGCCATTTTGATTGTTCATCCAATCAAAGCTTCACTATCAACTGTGGTACCAAATATAAAGGCACCTGTGCAAGAATTCTTCTACTAACAGTATCAGCACACATCTCCTGCCCAACATACTCTACACTTCCTTGGACTGTGGCTTATGTGTAATACTATCAACTTTGTGTATGCGCCTGAAAAAAAATTAAGTCATTGTTGTCATGGACCCAGGAGAGAGAGTTATTTTGCTTCTTTACTACTGTGGAAGTCTTAAAACATGGCCACAAATTCGTTGACACACCTTACATTGACAGGTGAGGTCTGTGTCTCCTCTACCTTAAATGTGAGTGGGCTTGTTCCTGTTTTGAACCAATAGGGTACTGCAAAAGTTTCACTCTGTGACGTTGAGGTTAGGTCAAAAAAGGCCCGCAGCTCTCACCTAGCTCTCATAAAACACTCCCTTCTAGCATCCCTGATACAGTATGTAAGAAAGTGAACTACCTGAGACTACTAAACTGAAGATGCCAATTGTAGACATTCTGGTCAATGTCTCATATCAGCTGAATCAGCTTTCCAGCCAATCACAATGGGAAGTGACAACAAGGAAAGCCACGCTCTACCCTCCATATCAACCTGTCTGCCAGGTGAATACCACCATGTGAAGCAAAGAACAATCCAGTTGACCCCTGCCTGAATTCCTGACACACAAGATAATGAGATATAAATAAATAGTTCTACGTTTAGCCACTAAGTTTTGGAATAGGTTGTTATGCAAAAATAGATAATTAGAAAATTAGATTCTAGAAAATTAGATTTCTAGTTTCACAAAGGTAACATGTGAAATATGGCCATCTGGGAAGTATTAAGGAAGTCTACCATTGAATAAGCAGTGAACAGGGCACTACTAAAAAATGTAGTATGTACTAAGCCTCTGTTTGGACACCCAGCAGGGCCCTTGCATAATCAGGCAACCCCAGGATGGCACAACTGCTGGTGTTTCATGTGTCAAAGGGGATTGTCCTGCATAAGCAGACGTGTCAGCAATTTCTCACACAGGTTTCCTAAGGCCACTGCTTTTCACATGTTTGGCCCCAGTTCAGCAGAGGAAAATAATACATGATTCACTAAAATTGGAGTCCAAAGTTTTCCCTCAATCACATTGGCACTATTGTATCCAGTCTCCTATACCACAAATAAATACTCTGAACCTTTTCTTCTCTCTGATACTCATTGGTTATTACACTATCTTCTGCCAGATCATAGAGCTAGGAATATACGAAAAAGTCACACTGAGGATTGACTCTTTTTTCTTTTTCATTCTATTTTATTCTTAAACCCCTTAGAAGTCTAGCAAATACTCCAAAAAGCTCTTTTAAGTAAACTTGGGCTTTAATCTCGTTTCTAATCATGGCATCCATTTTATGAGATCTCTAGAAAAAAAAAAGTCCTACATGCTATCTCAGGGCAGAATGAACACCATGAGAAGTGAAATTCTAAACACGTTAGTAAGTTAATATAATCAGATTCTGATTAAATAAAGCCCAAATTAACAATGTATAAGGTGTTAAGCAGAATGGAGATGACATTCACTACAGTAATGAAGGATTGCTCAGGAATCTTTGATTGTAAACAAATTACCCAAACAAGAAATTGAAGATATGCTATTTGAAATATTATGGGCCTCTTTAAGTAAACTGTGGCAGTCCTCAAGGAGGGACCTTTCACATTGCTAACAGGGCCCCCTTCATAGTCAGAAAGGCACCTAGACAAGCTTCATAAATATGTAAGAAGTCTGACATCCACACATTTAAAGTCCACCTTCTGAGAAACTACAACCTCCCCAAGGGTACTGTTGAGAACATTACAGCTGGAAAGCTCTTCCTCATTACTTCCCTCCATAGTTCCTGCCAAAATTTATATTCATTTATGGGGATGACCAGACACCGGAAATTGCCACATTCTAGGGCTTTGAACTTCCTTATTGTTATTCCAAAGCTTATTTTAGACTCTTCCTTTATAAAGGATGAAGAGCTATTTAACACTTCCCAGATTATCCAGATTGGAGTTCTTTTACCACAGCCCCAGGAAATGGGAGAGGTACATTCAAGCAATGAATTCCTGGCATGGTGTGAAAGGCCCTCATTAAGCCTAACCTTGTCAGCATTCCTGGAATTAAGTGGAAAATGGGGAGTAAATACTCAATACATGATAGAAAAGTTGTGCAGACAAAAGGGCAGAACATAATTAAAGACAGAAGAAAATGATTCAGTCATGTGGCAAAGAGCCCGAAAGAAGGGTGAGAAAAACAACATCTCAAAAGATGAATCCTACTTTAATATTTGAAAGCTTTGTTATTGGGTAAATAAAAGAGATCCAGAAACAACTAGTGCTAAAGAGAAGTACAGCTGAGCTTTCTAGTGGTATCTGAATGAAATGAGGGTGAATGCCTTTGAAAACAACATGGGCATCAGTCCACAAACTCTTTGGGCATCAGAGAATGTTTAGCAGAGTGTGAACTAGCTATGGGGCCATCTATGAGGATCCAGGGAAACCACCCATTTTGGTCTCTGCTTAGTTTATCTAAAAGAAAATATTTTAAACTCAGAAAATTTACAAGTCATATTTCCAAAATCAGAATCTTGTGAGTAAACAAAGATAACTAAAAACAGTGCTTAAGTAATCAGTATTTTCCCCTTTATAAAACACTTCCATATTTACTCTATGATTTGAAGTACTTGTAGCAACCGTAAGAGGTGAGGATTATTTTCCTCAGTTTATAAATATTAGTAAGAAAAAGGAGACCCAGAAAAATAAAGTGATAAGAATGAAGTCAGTAAATTACTTAAGTACCTAATTACCCTACCTCCAAGGCTTGCCTGCAATACTACTTCCCCAGGAGCCTGGATGAAATGGCAGCAGTATTCTGAGAAGCCAGAACCACACTGTTGAAAAGGAAGAGGTATTACAGATATATAAGTTCTTGCTATTGGACTAAATGGCTTGAACAAAACTAAGAAACCAATAGGAAGTCATCAAACAGAAAAAGGGAAGGTAGACCATTTTGACATCCTCCACAGCTACAGTCCCCAATCCCCGGGCCCCAGACTGCGCGTCTGTTAGGAACCATAGAGAAATGCTGGCTAGCCGAAAAATGTCACCTGAACTAAACAACGTTTTGCAGGATGTGATTAAAATTATCAACAACATTAAAGTACATGCCCTTAACCTACATCTGTGTAGCTCTGTGAGGAGATGGACCCAGAGCACACTTATACACAGCTCTCTTATACACACAAGTGAGATGGCTTTCTAAAGGTAGATCACTAGCCAGAGTTTTGAGTTATGAGAGCTGCTCCAGAGATTTCTTTTAGAAAAAGTCACCACTGACAGCGCATTTCACCTATCTCAGTTTTCAGAAGAGTTTGAGCATTATTTCCCAACCACAAAAGACACCCGAACTGGAAAGGAATGAGTCTGCAACCCATTTGTGAATAAGCCAGGTGAATCGACTTTGTCTATGCTAGAAGAGGATCAACTGTTTGAGATCGCAAATGACAATGGCCTTAAAAGTATATTGGGGACAACTTCAAATCTCCATACATCCTGGATTAAAATCAAGGCAGAATATCCTGAGATTGCTACAAAAGCACTGAAAAGCCTGCTTCCATTTCCAACATCCTATCTTTGTGAAGCAGGGTTTTCTGCAGTGAAAGGAACCAAAACGAGATTACAGAGTAGACTGGACATAAGCAACACACTTAGGGTGTCACTGTCTCCCATTACCCCAAGATGGGACCATCTACTTGCAGAAAAACAAGCTCAGGGCTCCTGATTATGCGTTATGGAGAGTTGTATAATTATTTCATTATATATTACAATGCAATAATAATAGAAATGAAGTGCACAATAAATATAATGTGCTTGAATCATCCCAAAACCATCCCCGGCCCGCTCCATTGTCTTCCATGAAATCAGTCCCTGGTGCCAAAAAAGTTGGGACTGCTACTCTACAGACTTCCCACCTTACCCACATACCCCTAACAAAAATGAATATTGATCAAATAGGCATTTCCACATTTAAGTCCCCAATAGGTCTGGGGTAGAGCCAAGGACCTGCATTTCTAACAACTTCCCAGGTGACACTGCTGCTGCTGGTCTAAAGATTACACAAAACAATTATTTTTAAACTGTTAAATCACAATTCACAAAAAATTAAATATACAGGCAAAAATCTAACAAAATATGTAAAAAATCTGTATGGAGAAACTACACTATTCTGATGAAAGAAATAAAAGACAATTTAAATAAATAAAGACATAATACACATTCATGAATAGGAAGAGTCAATATTTTTAAGATGTCAGTTCTTCCCAACTTAATATACAGAGTCAGTGCAATCACAATCAAAATCCCAGCAAGTGGCCGGGCGTGGTGGCTCATGCCTGTAATCTTAGCACTCTGGGAGGCCAAGGCGGGAGGATCACTCAAGGTCAGGAGTTTGAAACCAGCCTGAGCAAGAGCGAGACCCCCGTCTCTACTAAAAATAGAAAGAAATTAGCTGGACAACTAAAAATATATAGAAAAAATTAGCCGGGCATGGGGGCGTGTGCCTGTAGTCCCAGCTACTTGGGAGGCTGAGGCAGGAGGATCACTTGAGCCCAGGAGTTTGAGGTTGCTATTAGCTAGGCTGATGCCACGGCGCTCCAGCCCGGGCAACAGAGCGAGACTCTGTCTCAAAAAAAAAAAAAAAAAAAATCCCAGCAAGTTATTTTGTGGATATTGACAAACTGATTCTAAAGTTTATACCTGACTTCAAGACTTACCACAAAACTATGATAATCAAGACATTATTTCTGAAAGAATAGACTATTACATCACTGGAAAAGAAATAGGCCAGATATAGACCCACACCAATATAGTCAACTATCTCTGATAAAGAAAAAAGGGTAATTCAATGGAGAGAAGATAGCGTCTTCAACAAATAGGGATGAAAAAACTAGATGCCCACATGCAAATAATAAATCTAGACTCTACACCCTTCACAAAAATTAAACTCAAAAATTATTAAAAATGGATCACAGATGTAAATGTAAAATGCAAAAATATAAAACTTCTAGAAAATAACATACTAGAAAATCTAGGTAATCTTCGGTTTGGCAATAACTTTTCAGATACAATACAAAAAACATGCTCCATTAAAGAAAAAATTGATTAGTTGGCTTCATTAAAGCTAAAAATTTCTGCTCTATAAAGATACTGCTAATAAAATGAAAAGAGAAGCCACAGGTTGGGAGAAAATCTTTGCAGAACACATATCTGCTTAAGGTCTGGCATCCAAAATATATAAAGAATTCTTTAAATTCAACAATAAGAAAATAAAAAAACGATTTAAAAATAAACAAAAGACCTGAATAGATACCTCACCAGAGAAGATATACAGGTGGCAACTAAACATATGAAAAGATGCTCCACATCATATGTTATTAGGGAATTGCAAATTACAATAGCAATGAGGTGCCATTACACACCCATGAGAATGGCTAAAATCCCAAACACTGACAAGACCAAATGCTGGTGAGGATATGGAATGAACTGCTCTTCATTGCTAGTGGGAATACAAAATGGTACAGCCACTTTGGAAGATAGTTTGGCAGTTTCTTACAAAAGTAAACATATTCTAAGATATCATCCAGCAACTTAACTCGTCATTATTTACCCATGAGTTGAAAACTTACATCCACACAAAAAAACTATACAGAAACGTTCATAGCAGTTTTATTTATAAATGCACAAACTTGAAAGCAACAGAGATGTCCTTCAATAGGTGAATGGATAAATAAACTGTGGTATAGCCACACAATGGATTATTAGCTCTAAAAATAAGTGAGATATCAAGTCATAAAAAGACTTAGAGGAACCTTATATGCATACTGCTAAGTAAAAGACGCCAATCTGAAATGGTTACATACTGTGTGATTCCTATCATATTATATACTGGAAATTTCAAAACACAATAAAAAGAAAGATCAGTGGTTGTTAGGGTTTTGGTAGTGTAGAAGAGAGAAATACATTGAGCACAAGGGATATTTAGCGCCATGAAACTATTCTGTATGGTGATATTGCAATGGTGGATACATGTTATTATACGTTTGTCAAACTCATAGAATGTGAAACACAAAGAGTGAATCCTAATGTAAACTATGAACTTTACTTAATAAGACTGTTTCAATACTGACTTATCAACTATAACAAATGTACCACATTTAAAAGATGTTAATAATAGGGAAAACTGCATGGAGGGTGGGGAGAAAGGCAATAAGAGATCTCTCTGTACTTTCTACTCAATTTCTCTATAAAGTAAAACTGCTCTAAAAATTAAAATCTACAATAGTTTTTAAAACTTCAACTTTAAATATAAGGAACAGCTTTAACATAGATTTCAATAAAATAATCATTTATCTAATATAAATGAATCACATATTATTTTTGATAGCAGAGAAACAGAATATTAAATGGATAATTCGGTTAAGAACAGTAAAGACTACAATTCTGTCAATATGTTCAACAACCCAGTTTAATCTCCTATAAAATTTTTCACTTAAATAAATATCGATGGGATTTCTACATTAATTCCTCTCTACCTAATGCCAAACTCACAGGATGGAAGTTTAATTCAGATTAACCAGATCTATTGCCTATTTTTACAGCACCAGAAAGCCATGAGATAGAAACTGAAACACCAGGAGTTTGAGGTTGCTGTGAGCTAGGCTGATGCCACGGCACTCTAGCCCGGGCAACAGAGTGAGACTCTGTCTAAAAAAAAAAAAAAAAGAAAGAAACAAACAGCACAGAATGAATCCAAACATAAAAGACGGGAAAAATCCCCAATATCAGCCATGATCTCAGCTTCAGGCACAGTGTTAAAGAGTGACCTACCATCATCATCCTCTCGTTTTCTACTTCATTGAGTAACTCAGCAAATTCCTTGAAGGACTCAGCTGGAAAGAGAGAATAAAAGGTAAAGCAAATTAATCATGGTACTTGATAGACAAGTGGACAAGCAATCTGTGCAACAGGAAGTAGGGACCGATGCCCAAAGCCCACATGGCCACTAAAGGAAGGCATCAAATCTAAGGCCAACATAATAATGTGTTCAGTACCTGCTGAATGTTTCCTTTTTTTTTTCTTTTCTTTCCCATTTTGCTAATCCCCAAACTCGAAGAGTTCTTTCATAGCTAATATTTTATTTAATTCTTACAGCCTCTCTCAGGAATTGCTAGGATTTCTCTCATTTCACAAATAAGCAAAAAGATTAGGGAACAAGCAATAGGTTCACTGTGTAAAGAATGGCAGCTATAGCATCCTGAAACTTCAGTTTAGCTCCCTTCTCCACTATTCACCAATCTGAAGGTGTTGCTGGAAGGACTAAATTAGATGAAAAATGTAGAGTTTTAGCACATACTTGACAAAAACATTGCTCTTTCACCACCACTTTTCCAAATTTCTACCCTTTTAATGGCAATTCTACCACCACTTACTAGCAAGGTGACTGGGCAAGTCACTTATCCATGAACTTCATTTTTTTAAAGAAAAGATAAAGTAAACTAAATAGTCTTTAATGCCACTTCAAATTCCCCAGCGACTCAGCAGAAGCAAGAAGTATATAAGCAAGTAGTATTGAATTAAAGAGAACATATTGAAAGCTTGCATAAACGAATATATCCATATTAATATTTTTAATCAAAAATAGATTTCCCTTTCTAAAAGAAACAGACAACTAGCCCGGCATTCCTAAGTTTAGGACACAAGACAATGGCATTTCTTTCTTCTGAGGATTAAGTTGCTGCATATATCCAAGGAGCTCACCTTCGAAAATACTGTAAATTAATTCAAAGCTCAACCTTACCATATAGAAAATAAATACCGTACTCAGAAAGAGTAAATAGGAAAATATGGCAATGTTCATTGATCTTCTGTTCCCAAAACATTATACTACAAAAGTAGTCAGTGATTTTTTTTTTTTTTACTCTGGCATTTTTACAGGCAAAATGAGTTTACCTCCAAAGGAAATGTGACAAGCATCATTATAACATTTATAGGGAAAAACTAATTTCCTGAACCATAAATGTGCCAAACCACCTGCCTAAGGGTTTAATCCTCACAATAACTTTTTTAGGTACAAGGCTCTCAGAGACTACGCAACTTGTTAAGATCGCACAGAAAGCAAATGGCAGAGTCAGGTTTCAAATCCAGCCCTGTCTTGCTGCCACTGTCACACTGCCTATTCCTCTCTAGGTAGAGGTAACAGATGATTGAATTGCTAAATACCATCTGAATAGATAACTACATAATAGATAGGGGAAATCCATGACTACTAGCACCTGAGCTATTAAAACCTGGGCATCATCATTCTTGAGGAAATAAATTCCAAATTCAACAATGTCAAGGATATAGCAAAGTGAGATTTGGCTAAAAGGATACATCATTTTTTTAAAATTCAGATATTTACATACCATAAAATGTACCACTTTTAAAGTATACAATTAATTGGATTTTAGTATATTCAGAGTCACACAAATATCACCACTATCTAATTCAAGAACATCTTCGTCACCCCCAAAGGAAACCCCAAACCTACTACTACTTTCTCCCCAAACCCAGACAACCCCTAATCTACCTGCTGTCTCTATAGACTTGCCTACTCTAGACATTTCATATAAATGAAAACATACAATATATGACCTTTACATCTGGTTTATACAACCAAGAACAACTGTGTACAAGTTTTTGTGCAGATATGCTTTGACTTCTTTTGGGTATATACTTAAGTATGGAACTGCTGGATCATATGGAACCTCTTTTATCTTTTAGAGGAAATGACAAAACTGTTTCCCAAAACCATTTTATATTACCCAAAGCAATGAATTAGCATTCTAATTACTCCTCATCCTTACTAATACTTATTATTGTTTGTCTTTCTGACACTCACAATCCTAGTGGGTTTTAAGTGGTATCTCACTGTGGTTCTGTTTTGAATTACCCTAATGACTAATGATATTAACCATGTTTTCTTTTCATGTGGTTATTAGCTATTTGTATATCTTCTTTGAATAAATTTCTACTAGGATTTTTTTGTCTGTTTTTAACTGAGTTATTTGTCTTCACTGTTGAGTTGTAAGAGTACTTTACATATTATGACCACAAATCCCTTCTTGGATACTTTCCAAAAAGATTTTCCCATTCTGTGGGTTGTATTTTCACTTTCATTATAGTATTCTTAAAAGAATAAAGGTTTAAAATTTTCTTGAAGTCTAATTTATGCCTTTTTCTTTTCTTGCTTGTGCTTTTGGTGTCATATGTAAGAAACCACTGCACAGTCAAGGTCATAAACATTTATATTGTATGTATTCTTCTGAGAGATTTACATTTTTACCTCTTACTTTTACCTCCTTGATGCATTTTGAGTTAATTTTTGTACATGGTTGGCCAGATGCGGTGGCTCATGCCTGTAATCCTAGCACTCTGGGAGGCCGAGGCAGGCAGATCGCTCGAGGTCAAGAGTTCGAGAACAGCCTGAGCAACGGCGAGACCCTGTCTCTACTAAAAATACAAAGAAATTAATTGTCCAACTAAAAATATATAGAAAAATTAGCCGGGTATGGTGGCGCATGCCTGTAGT
>VBSM01000937.1:2474405-2488719 GCA_008086735.1 Cheirogaleus medius | reverse complement strand
TAACCGTAATATTTGTACCCCCATCATATGCTGAAATAAAAAATAAATTAAAAAATAAATAAATAAAATAAAAAAACAGAATACAAAAACTGGTATAGGAAAAATGTACATATGATTACAACTATGTACAGAAAACTTAGCTTTAGACTAAAAAAAAGGGCAGGAAGTTAATACATCAAAATAATTGTGGTTGTTTGTGGAAAGCATAAATGTATAAACTTTTAGAGTCAAGATGAACTGATTTAAAATCTCACTTAAGCTATGTGTCCCTGAATGAGCTTCTTAACCTCTCTTAGCCTCAGTCTACCTCCTTAAAATGGCACTAATGTGTTCAAATACATTTGAGAAATAGTACATATAATAATTCTTTTCCCCTCTCCAACTCCTGAGGGAAAAAAAATTGCTCTAAGAATTAGATAATGTATGCAAAGTATTCTGTACATTGTGAGTGCTCAGCAAATGACAGCTAATAATATTCTTTTTTCTCTGTTTTCCATATTTTTATAATAAAGTATGTTTATAATTACAAAGATACTGATAAACTAAATTTTTTAATTTTTTAAAAAGCAAATATCCTAAAATCATATAATAATAAATGGACAGGGCACAGTCTAAACTCAAGTCTAGCCAAATCTAAGACCATGTGATTGAATCCTACTATCTCCCCATGAAGAAACATTTGCCAAGGTGTTAGAAGGGTTATTACTATGGATATATGGTGACAGGGACAGGATAGAGGGAAGAGTTCAAAGTGAAAGATTTCTGGAGTCAGTGAGACCTTTACGGGAGAGACCTTTATGATGAAGGAAGAGTTAACAGCAGACCGGGCTTGAAACCTGGCTATGTCAAAGGATGCTCCTGAGAAACTGACACTCATTTTACTCAACATCAATATGGAGGGATGTCTTGGGATTATTTTGTACCACTTACTTGACCCTGGCTGGCACCCAACCAACAGTTAGTCTCCAGATCAGTCACATGGGAAACATGGCAGGAGGGTACAAAAAGTCCATGCAAATATGAGAGGGTGAGAGGCTCCAGAAAAGCATCTACTGTTGAGAAATCCCTCACCCTTTTATGTTCTGAAAAATGGCTACACTGCAAAAGACCATCCTTCCCTCACACATGAGACCCATATACAACCTTTCTCACCACTCTCATAAGACTTCTTTACCTTGCCTCTCTAACACCCAAAGTTTCCTTCCTTTCCTTTGAGATGTTCCTCAGTAATGAAGGTTCTCCCTACGGTAACAGCCTAAATACAATCACATCCTTAATTGTCCATGCATAGTTTTGGTTCTTTTGGTTTAATCATCTGAGTTGGACTGGAAGCACTGTCAAAAAGATGTTTACACTTTCCTAAGTTAAATAGGTAAAATGTTATTAATATACATATTTCAGAAATTATATATATAGGAAGTTCGAAAAGAATCATCAATGTACTCGCTACCTCACCTGGTATTAGACAACAGTATAGTGTTTATCAGTCTTAATATCAGCTATTTTTAAATGTTAACTTGGTATAACTATGTTTAATTTGGAATTAGCTACTGTATCTGAAGATTTTTTCTATATAAATATTGTGTTCATTCATTTTATAAATTAAATGTAATATCTCTAGTATTACTCTTCTATGAAAATGGGGTTAATTGTTATGTTTATAGATTTCTGATAAATTTTTTTGGGGGGGGATTGACAATTCTCTTGTTCTGTATGTCACTGAAACCACAAGTCCTTTTCAGTTACATTATTAGTCTTATAATGAAACTTCATCAGAACTTCCATTTTTTTTTTTGAGACAGAGTGTTACTGTCTTGCCCTTGCTAGAGTGCTGTGGCATCAGCCTAGCTCACAGCAATCTCAAACTCCTGGGCTCAGGCAATCCTTCTGACTCAGTCTGCAGAGTAGCTGGGACTACAGGCATGCACCAGCATGCCCGGCTAATTTTTTTCTATATATTTTTAGCTGGCCAATTAATTTCTTTCTATTTTTAGTAGAGACGGGGTCTCACTCTTGCTCCGGCTGGTTTCGAACTCTTGATCTTGAGTGATCCGCCCACCTCGGCCTCCCAGAGTGCTAGGATTATAGGCGTGAGCCACCGCACCTGGCCAGAACTTCCATTTTTGAAAATGATCACTAGTAATTTAGCCACAGCCATAAGTCTTTTCTCATCTATAGTTTATGTTTAAATCTGATGCTTCTCTGTATGCAGTTACAATTAGGCCAGACTGCGTCATCTTTAACAAGAGGAACTTTTTCAGAACCCCATGGAAGAAGACAACTACAACAGGTACTTTTGTGTACAGGCTTCTGAAGACATGCTATGAAGAACTTTAAGACCACACCAGTGAATGAGTATGGATTTTGAGAACTCTAATCAGCAATCAGCTGGGTTCATAAGACTGCTAATTCAACATAAGCAGAACAAGAATTACACAGGACTGAATGAACTAATGAAAGATGACTGTGGGTTTTGCTTGGGGTATTACAGATGATTTAATTTTCCATTGTTTGGATACACACAGAACCAATTTCTTTTATTTTGTAAGCTACCTATAACATACCAATTACCAAATTATGTTTGCAAACTGAAATGAAACATTCATAAATGATAGTCTCTCTTCCAAATTACCTCCAGGATTCAGAAACTCTTACTAAATATTCTTATTTCCATGGAAATGTAAGTATTAATATTTTTATAGGCTTAATAAAAATCTGTCCTCTTTGTTACAAAGACAGGATTAGAAAAATTGATTAAACAACCAAGGCCTCCCCTAGAATGACATATCTGAAAATGATGCTAATTCAATTAATTAGATATAACCACTTTTAAGAAACCACAGTTGACAATATAGATCCAATGTATACAAAGCCCTCTTGGGAAAATTGGCCTGGTATCTGGCTTTCAGAGTTCCCAGCCTTATAGGTAAAGATAGTATTTTCCTGTCAGGTCCAGAAACTTTAGCATATTTTAGAAACCTCAAGAAGAGCTGAATTCACCCAAACTTACAGATACCAGTCTCTGAGGCCAAGGAGATTTTTCAAAATCCAATCTGAGATTCCTTATGAAAACTTTCAGCAAAGCAAAGTTACAAGGACCCATGTGTATAGGCTGTTGGTGGGAATGTAAATTAGTATAACCTCTATGGAAATCAGTGTGGAGATTTCTCAAAGAACTCAAAGTAGATATACGATGAGATCCTGCAATCCCACTACTGGATATCTCACCAAAAGAAAAGAAATCATTCTATCAAAAAGATACCTGCACTCATATGTTTATCACAGCGCAATTCACACTGGCAAAGATATGAAATCAACCTAAGTGCCCATCAACCAATGAGTAAAGAAAATGTGGTGTGTGTATATATATATATATACACCATGAAATACTACTCAGCCATAAGAAAGAATAAAATCATGTCTTTTGCAGCAACATTGACAGAACTAGAGGTCATTAAGTGAATTAACTCAAGAACAGAAAAATAAAGTCCACATATTTTCACTTATAAGCTGGAACGCTATGACTGTACAAGAACACACAGAGTGGTATAATAGACATTGGTGACTCAAAAGAGGGGAGGATGGGAGACGTGAAGGATGAAAACTTACCTACTGGGAACAATGTGCACTATCTGGGTGATGGGTACACTTGAAGCCCAGACTTCACCACTACACAATATATACATGTAACGGAATTCAACTTGTATCCCCTAAATCTATTGAAATAGAACACCACGACACAAGTGCATGTTGCTCAGCCGCCAAGCAGCGCCTGCGCAGAGCGGGGCCTCAGCAAAGCACTCAGGCCCCTGCCTTTGGTTGGCCGCAACCCATCTGGCCCGGAAGCTGGAGGGGCGGGGCCTGGCTGGGACACCCCACGCTAGGCACGCTATGTGGAGCTTGTAGCTGGCTTCCGGGCGCCATCTTGAGGAGCTGCTGTGGAGAAGTTGGAGAATAAGTTGAAGGAGTAGAGAATTTAAGAAGAAGTCGGGGATGGAGAGCAAGGGAGCAGCCGCTATGGTGTCGCAGCCACTGCAGTTGGCGGTGGTGTGCTCCAGCAACCAGAATCGCAGCATGGAGGCACACGGCATCCTCAACAAACGAGGATTCAACGTTCGGTCCTTTGGAACGGGAAATCATGTGAAGCTTCCAGGACCGTCACCCGACAAGCCAAATGTTTATGATTTCAAAACCACATATGAAGAGATGTACAACGATCTTGTTAGGAAAGACAAAGGTCTCTACACACGGAATGGCATTTTGCATATGTTGGCCAGAAATAAGAGAATCAAGCCTCGGCCAGAGAGGTTCCAGAACTGCAAAGATCACTTTGATCTGATCCTCACTTGTGAAGAGAGAGTCTACGACCAGGTGGTTGAAGATCTGAATTCCAGAGAACAGGAGACCTGCAAGCCAGTGCATGTGGTCAACGTGGATATCCCAGACGACCAGGAAGAGGCCACCTTGGGGGCGTTCCTCATCTGTGAGCTCTGCCAGTGTATCCAGCACTTGGAAGACATGGAGAACGACATCGATGAGCTGCTTCAGGAATTCGAGGAGAAGAGTGGCAAGGCCTTCCTGCACACGGTGTGCTTCTACTGAAACCCATGCCCACCTGCCCTCCGGAAGCCGTCTTTCTGGGCCTCCTGTTGTTAAGACTTTTCTTTGTTAAGACTTTTCCTTCTGATGTTTGTTTTTACTGTTAAGTATTCTGCTGGTGGACAATAGTATTACCCAATAAACTGTACGTATTAAATAAGATATACATAAATGCCATATTAAATTTCTAGCCCACTATTACTTATGAGTGGGATATTAATTATAAAGGTTTTCTCTTTAACAAAAAGGAAAAAAAATAGATTATAGTGCATTTCTCACAACATCCTTGTGTCCTCAGTTGTGCCTATCTCTTTCCCTTCCCTCACCGCTAACTGGGTAGATTGTACTGTACAGATACCTGAATAAAGCAACCAGTGTTATCTTGTTAGGAAAGAACCTAGAATTGTCCAATAAATAGATGTTGATGGTAAAAAAAAAAACTGTTGAAATTAAAAAATAAATAAAATTTTTTAAAAGACCCATGTAAGTTGTCATCCTTGCTGTAATTATGTAAGTAAATCAGACCATATGTAGTACAACCAGCCTTATTTTTTTAGCAAGAATAATTTTTCTTTGACATTAACTTTAATCAAAAGAAGACAATTTTGTTGTGTTTCACTGGAAAACAATGCATTGTTTATAGCACACCCTTTTAGGTTATCAGAGTTTTCCCCTATTCCTTTGTCTTTGAGCTATTTTTCACTTCCTGTTAATTGTCAGTAACCGATGAGTGTGCAAACTTATCTTGTTGAGATTTAATTCACTTCCTCTTGTTCCCTGGTAAATTGGACTGGATCCTGTTACTTTGTCCAAATTATACATACTTACTAAATTTTCTATTCTTCCCATTTCCTTAAATATCTGGCTACAATCCTCCAAATTAACATTTCCAATTTTCCCCTTCCTATCTGAAGTGGAGTCATAGAGAACTAAAATTTGAATGCTCAGATCCCTATAGGGACTCGAGATTCTCTTTTATTTGCTCTTTTCCTCAAAATCTAAAAAAAATTTCTGTGAACTAAAGTCTAACAACTTGATATAAACCTCCAAGGGCATGCCACCACAGCAGACCATGCATTGGGCTAAAATGTCCCCCACAAAGCCATTGCCTGAACTAAGGAAGTCTGGAAAAATATTCAGTTCATGCATGACCTCACTGTGTTGCCCAGGCTGCTCTCTAACTCCTAAACTCAAGCAATCCACCCACCTCAGCCTCCCAGAGTGCTACTCCTGACTCTTTAACACAACCTTTTATATTAATATTTTCCTATTTCACTTTAGCCATCTTTCAAGATGCCTCATCTACAAGACCCTAAAACAATTAATCTTTGCCACCACCTATCAACAGATGGTTCAAAGAGTTTTAAAGAACATCACCAACAAGAGTCCTCAATAGACTAACTTCTTAGATCCTTTTTCATCCCAATCAAGAGGTTTATGGTCTGCCGTGAATTGTTCAGCAATGAATAATATTCACATTGAACTAAAGTTGGGGGAGGGTGCTGACAATGCTGAACTTTATGTGAATGCTTACCTCCCAGAAATCAGTAATATATGCCTGGTGGAACTTTCTATTTGCAAGTTTGACCTTATGTCAATCTTGATGGTCCACAAAGTAGTTTCTTCAAATATGTTAGGATGGCTGGAGTAGACATATAATTTATAAAGTCTGAGGTTTAGAAACACTGCTTTTTTTCCCCAGGCATAAAAAAAACCTGCTAAAACCTGATGGGTGCCACCTTCTAGAGAAGCCAAATGCACAGAATAAAGGATGATGTTACCAGAGTTCACCTCATGAACACACCAGCTCTGGTGATGACAAGACTGAAATTCAAGGTTAAAATGAGACTGTCCAACAAACCCCACCAAATAACCCACAGGTTTTTAAGGTTAAGGAAATATGCCTGAGTTCTCCTTCATGGTTTCTTCCCATCTGTGTATTACTCCCGATAAGCTATAGAATACAATGCAAATTCTTTCATGAAGTATCCGAGGCTCTTCACTATCTAACTGGTGTCACAAACCCACTGGCTGCCTATATTTGTCCAACCTGTTTTATTTGGCCTGCACGGTATTTTAAATTTGACTTAATTTCTAACACTTAAAAAGAGACATTGTGCATAAAATATCTGGATATTGCCCTCTGGTGAAAAATCAGATATTGTGGCAGTAGGGTCCCCAAGAGTTTTTCTCAAAGCCTCCAAAGAACCTCAGCCTCAGCTGTTGAAGCACTGGCTCTTCCTCTCATAACCACCATAAATCCCAGCTTTCAAAATGACAGATTCAACAAGGACAATGACCATGACAGGCCAATGAATTTTCAAAACCTCTCTTCAGTCTCCATTAATAAAAGTCACTTCATTGAGTCAGCATCCCTCAGAACAATGGACAAATGATAACTAGGAGCTTCTGAAGTTGGCAGGCAAATGGTCACTGAGTTAAAAGAGTTATTGTAAATCATACATTAAGAAGCAACGATGTCACAGCCAGCAGCTCTCATGGAGCCCAGACACCCACAGGAACCTGGCAGCTCCAGGGAGTCATTTTCATTTTTCTTTGTAAATCATTATGCTCAAGCTCACACACCCTCATTTCCATGCATAGCACTAGTTGACATTTGTGGTGAGGTTTATGGGGTGAGAGAGCTGAAGCACAAAGTTCAATATAAAGGATGATATGGGAAAGGTCTCAGCTCTGTTGGTTGGCTTTGAGGCAAATGGAACCTGTTCAAAGTCAGAACCTTATAGCAGAAAAAGAAAGCATTTATGAAATTCCATGTGCCATTTATTTCCAAATCTTCAAAGTCATCAATTAACACAGTGACTGCCACACTAGGGAAAAAAAAAACTTATCCCTGGGGCCAGTTTTTTGTTTTATTAAAACAAAAGAATTCTTTGTAATTTGTTATTTTTTATTGTTTTCTGTGTGTGAGTTAGATGCAACGCAATCCACGTTTTTAAAATCAAATTGTCATTATTAACTGTAACAATAAGAACATCAACAAGTAAGATTTTCATGAACCAACTGCAGGGTTTTGCTTCACAAGGCCCTGAGCTCAAAACTAGCCTGAGTTAAATACTACTCACATGGCAGTCAATGTGTTAATCAGCAAGTAGCAAGTTATTTTAAGAAAGAAGTACAAAAAAATCAAAGCTTATATTAACAATAATGTTGAAATAAGTAACATTTATTTAGACACTGTGCACACTTGGCATCAATTATCTAACCTCTATTTTACAAGATGAGAAAAATAAACAGAGAGGTGAAGTCACTGGCCAAGGTTACAGAGCTAATAAGCTATAGAGGTAGGGTTCAAACTTGGGCTATTTCATTCCAGAGAATGTTAACTTTTATCATGCCTTTGGACCAGGATAGATTTGCCAAAGTCGAATGAAATTGAGTAAATAAATAATCAAAACACAAATACCTGCCTCATTAGTAACACAGACATTTACCTAAACACTCATCAATCTTAATCTCATAAAATACTCATTACAGTAGTATTTACAATAGTGAAAAATTGGAAATAAGCTAAATTTTCAAAGATCATTAAGTATTAAATAACATATAGCTCCTACAATTAAATAACATATAGCTCCTACAATAAGGAAATTCAAATGCATCCATTATTCATTGATTTAGCAAAATATATTGAACATCTACTGTATACCAGGAATTCCTTTATGTGTTGGGAAAACAGCAGTGGCTAAAACAATGCCCTCCCATTACCCCCATGAAAAGAATTTCACATGACATGGTGAAATGTACATGATAAAATCTTAGGCTAAAAAAAAGAAATTATGTATTTAGTATGAACTAAATTGTATAGAAAAGAAAACAGGTACATGTAGAGGAAAAGACTTAAAAGATAATATACCAGTATGTCCAATATACTTCTTGTGTTCAGAAATTTCTTATCAGCACAAGTAATTTTATACTTTTATGCATTATTCAAATATACTACAATAACCACTATTAGTAATAATACATTGTTATAATTTAGTTCTGGGGCTTATAAATATAAATGTGTTACTAACTTGTTCCGGTAACATTAGAGCATATATAATATGCTCTAATAGTTACGTAATTCAACGTTCTCATCCAGCAAATGCTTTAAACTCTTTAACTCAAGAGTCAGGAAACTTTTTCTTAAACAGCTTGAAGGTATATATTTTAGGCTTTGAGGGCCATCCAGTTTCTGTCACTATTATTCAATGTTGCTGTTGTGCCACAGAACTATCCGTAGATAATACTTAAGTGAATAAGAGTAGCTATGTACCAGTAAAACTTTATGTACAAAAACAGGTGGTGGGCTGGAATTGACTCAAGGGCCATAGTTTATCAACCCTTACTTTAACATCATAACAACTAATACAAACACAAAGTTCTTTTAACTTCCACTGTTCAACATTCCTTTTATGTTAATAACATCCTTGAGAGAGAGACAGTTACCCCCATTTACCCCATTTTACAGAGGACAAGACTGAGCGCAGAGAGGGGAAATATCTTGTCTAAGATTACACAGCTCAGAGTGAATTGTTAAATCCAATTCCCAAAGGAGAAGGCAAACCTATTACCTAAAAAGTTATACATATAAATGCTAATTTTAAACCTTCTAGGGGAATTTGTTCCTTAGAAGAATCTTACTCCAAATCATTTTGCAAAATAAACCAAAAAAAAATCACTCCTTAACTTATCTTTTACAAAAATATCTATTTTCATGTATTAGATGCTTTAATGAAAAGTTGCCCAGCAGACTGACTGAGTCTAAGGCCTCAGTGGACGTTTAAGGGATAAACTTTTGATTGCTCTTGTGTGAGGGGGAAATGGGACTGACAGATCATGTTTCCTTATCCTTCCTAAGCAGCCTTCCATGGGCTTGGCACTGGACCATAGGGGATAAAGATGTCCAGATGCTCTGTACCCACAAACCAAAAAGGCTACATGGTCTCAGGCCTGCCTCGAGAGGCACATATAGATAGACCTACCGATGTTAATCTCATCATCAGTCAGAGTATCTCCGATGAAATCAAACTGAAATGACTGCAGTGTCTGGGAAAATTTCTGAACAGCAGAAGAGTAATCTGTAAAGAAAGGAGAACAAGAGAAATGGTCAACACTGTCAACAAATAGCCTTTGACCTATTTCCTCCCATCTGTTACAGTAGATAGGAGAAAAGCAAACAGAATTGCTCCCAGCAGGTAGCAGCTTGCATTTAATGAAGTTAAACAAAATAGCAGACTTTCAGTAAAAAAAAAAAAAGTTTGAATTAAAATCACAAGTTAAAGTTTAGTAATGTCTTTCTTAAAAGTTATGGGACATGCATGTTTTTATCCTCAATCCCTCTCCTTTCTGACCTGTTCTATCCAAAGCCTGGAAACTCTGAAATGACTTAGTTGCACTCTTAAGAGGGTCTCCTTAAGCATTAACTGAGCCCTCATTATGGGCAATATACTACATGCTTTCTCACCAAAGAAATATCCACAATCATTACACAAAGAAAGAATTAGCTCCATTTTATAAATGTGGAGTTCCAAAGATAGCTGGCAAAGCTGGAAATAGAAGCCAAGTGGTCTGTCTGCTTCTGTGTTGTCTGTTCCATGACAACACAGATACAACCTGGATATTCTATATGTTAACCAGAGGCAGTATGTCAACCTTCGGCCAAAGGAAGAGATTTAACTTGTTCACAGAGTATTTATGAAGAGACATAAGAAAGCAATGAATGAAAAAAATGAGTGTAGCATGGCTAGACAAATGCTCTTATTTTTGGTCAGTGATTTTCAATTTTAGTATATAAAATTTAATGATGGTATAAAATTAAGTCACTTTGAGCTATACTTTTGATAAGTTATCTTTATTAAAATTTTAAAAAGATGTCCTTCCCCAAGAGATCCGGCCAGACTCTTGTGACCCTTGCTACTCTAAGAGTGGTTCTCAGGCCAGCAGCAAGATCGTTACATGGGATCTTGAAGGAAATGTGCATTTGTAGGCCCCATCCTAGACCTAACAAATCAGAAATTGCATTTTTATACAAGTCTTAGGCATGCATGAGCTCTTTAAAGTTTGAATAGCACTGCTCTCACCAACTAAGCTAACCTGTCTTATAGGAAAAGTTCAATCTTGTTGATTATTTTTGGTTCCCTTTTCCAATTTCTTCTTTTGCTCCTAGTTTCATCCTCATCCTTCACCTTCAAATCTATCAGACACATGGGCTTACTGATCCTGTGTATTTACTCTCAGGCTAAGGTAAATGGAGAGAAGGCAAAGAACAGTACCCACGCCTTCAAATGAAAAGCTATCACAGTTAAGTACAAACACAATAAAACATGTTCAGGCATTTGTCTGAAACAAATTGTATGTCAAGAATATTATTACCATTTTCTATATGTCTCATTTCCAGAATAATTTATTTTCAGAATTCTGAGTCTTGACTCTTTAAACATACCACTGAAAATAATAATGATAGTAATAATAAAGTTTTTATACAGTTTGGGGACTACAAACCAGGTTATTATGGCTTCTCACAATTTCTACACTCTAGAATCACATTTTCCACTTAAAATATAAGCCACATAAATGTGAGAGGAGCATGCACACCCTTCAAATCCTTCCACAGTTCATCAGCAAAGAGAACACAAAACTGGCTGCATGTCTGGAAAACAATCACTTTTATCTGGCCTCCTTGGCTGGCAGTAAAAAAGGGCAGGCCCAGAATTCCCCATCTGTTATGCTCAGGGAAATAAAATAAAAACATTTATTACATTGCTCTTCCACACATGCTAGTATTTCCTAAATTCTAGTTGTGTCAAGGAAGGTATCGTTACTGATCACCCCTCTTCTTAAATTACCTTAAAATTTCAGAAATCACAAATAGTATGATTTGCAACATTTACAGTATTTTGAGAATGAAAGCAATGAAATAGCAAGGATTTGTATTCAATCCCCATTTTCATTATTTACACCAACCTGTTTTTTTCTCCAGACCTCAGGCCTGGAAGATACTATCTCCCATCTTCACAGGGCTTGAAATTTCCTGAAGAACTTTCCACAAACATTTTCATTTATTTCTCCCAAATATCCAAAGGTAAGAATTACTATTCACACTTTACAATCCAATAAAAAAATGAAAACAATGCAGACAACTCCGATTCAAAAATATGAAGAAGCATAAATAGCTCTTCATGGAAAGAATGTTTCATATATTAATATTTGTGCTCTGTACTGAAGGAAATGACATGAAAGACTCCAGGCATTTATTTATCTAAAACTTATTACATAAATAAGTGAGTTGGGTGACTCCTGGCATTTATCGAAAGACTTAGTAAACAATTAAATGAGGTAGGTAAGTTCTGGATGCCAAGGAATCCAGAGATAACCTAGAAATGCTTGTCATGTGCGAAGCATTTATTTCCTTGTCCTAAAATTGACTACTTCACTCCAAACCATATTAACTCATCATTTTATCTTCCCCAATACTTCCCCATCCCTGTCCACCATACGACTATCTCAAAATTATTCAGTCTGCCTTCAAGGGTGCTCACTCCAGCACCTTCTTATATATGTGTGTGCCTTCTATGTTTTTATCTCACCTTTCCCTCATTCATTCCAGAATATAGCTAGATAGTGCTTTTTAGGCAGTTTAAAGATTTCAGGAAATTAGATAGAATATTAACAGGATTAATAAATTAATTGGAGTGATGTGGACAACAATCTGCTTCTTATCATACCTTTGTACAGTTTCATAAGAATGAAATCATACACAATATCATCTTTTGTGTCTGACTCATTTAGGTGTGAACAATGTTTTGAAAATTCATCTGTACTGTCATCATGTTTTGTTGCTAATATTCCATTGTGTAAATATAATCAATGTGTTTATTCATTCATCTATTCATATTTGTGTTTTTCTAGTTTTTCCACTATTGTGAATAAAGTTGCAATAAAAATTCATGCACGAGCCTTTCTGGGACATATGTTTTCATTTCTCCTGGGTAAATATCTAAGAGTCCAAAGCATGGGTATATATGGCAAATTCATAAGTATATATTTAACCATATAATAAAAAGGTCCATGCGCATGTTCTCCCTCAGAGACCATGTACAAACTTGACGAGCACCTGATGCTGCCATCCACCACCAGAGCTCCTGCACTGAGCATGAGCACTCCAACCCAGCTTCACAAAAGCAACCTCCCCAGCAGTCCCTGCCCAGACAAACCTGCACCATCGCCTCCACAAGCACCCACGGTCTTGGCTATTGCAACTCTTTCTTGGTTCCATATCAATTTTAGGATTTTTTTTCAAATTCTATGAAAAATTATGTTTTTTTCCCCTGGAGACAGAGTCTTACACTATTGCCCTGGGTACAGTACAGTGGCATCATCATAGCTTACTGCAGCCTCCAACTCCTGGGCTCAAGCAATCCTCCTGCCTCAGTTTCCCAAGTAGCTAGGACTAGAGGAGCACACCACCACACCTGGCTAATTTTTATATTTTTCGTAGAGACAGGGTCTTGCTCTTCCCTCAGGCTGGTCTCAAACTCCTGAGCTCAAGCAATCCTCTCACCTCAGCCTTCCAGAGTGCTAGGATTACAGGTGCCTGGCCACGTTGGGATTTTGATAGCAATTGAATTGAATCTGTAGATTGCTTTGGGCAGTATGGTCATTTTAACAATATTGATTCTTCCACGTATTTTAATAGACATTGGAGACTCCAAAGAGAAGAAGGATGGGATAGTGTGAGGGGGTTGTGGGATAAGAAATTACCTAATGGGTACTATGTATGCAAAACATAGTGTACACTAAAGCCCAGACTTTACCACTATGTAAAATATCTATGCAACGAATCTGCACATGTACCCCATAAGGCTATGAAAATAAAAATCAAATTAAAATTTTAAAAAGAAAAGGATAAATGTTTTACAAAGTGATTATAACATTATACGTTCCTACTAACAGTACATGAGAGTGTCAGTTGATCCACATACTTGCCAACACCAAGTTATTTGTGCATTTATTTTCATTTTAGTCATTCTAAATGGGTGTGTAGTGGGATCTCACTATGGTTTTAATTTCCATTTTCCTGATGACTAATGTTACTGAATTTCTTATCATATATTTATTGAGCATTTATAATGTAATATCTTTATTTTCATGAAGGGTCTGTTCAAATCTCTTGCCCATTTTATAATTGTATTATCTTATTATTGAATTTTAAGATTTCTTTATATTTCTGGAAACAAGTCTTTTGTCAGATATATGTATTACAATTATCTAAATTATTAATAACTAAAGGCTTAAGAATCTCAGTACTGTTTATTTAAGAATAATGCTGAGTCTCTCTAAGAACAACGACCTTTGTAGATCAATTATGTTATCCTAATCAAAGCACCATCTCCCCAACTCCAAACATTGAAAACCAACAGCCTCACAATGACATAGCTGTGAAAATCAACAGTTTAGCACCTACTGGAGGGGACAGCATGTGGTTGAAGTTTCACAAGGCTCCATTACCAGAGAATTGTCACTCTTTTTCTAGTTTGACAAGTCCTGAAAACTCTATTTTCAGCACTTGTCTTTGCTTATTCTAAAGTTCATTCTCTATTAAACAACACTACCACTGTCAAAAATAATCATCTGAAATTGCTTAAGATTATGAAGGTACTAGGCAACATGACAATTTGCAGTTGATAAGAGGATGGCCAAATACTTGGTA
>VBSM01000937.1:2448648-2462175 GCA_008086735.1 Cheirogaleus medius | reverse complement strand
AAAAAAAAAAAAATGTAGCCTAGCAAAACAGAAAACGTTTATGCAATAGAAAAAACTCATATCCACTTCTGCCAGCAAAGACCAAATAGGGAGCCTTGAATATGGAGCCACAACCCTCATCACATCACTATGGTGGTATCAGAGAAGACCAAGTGGCACTTTCATCCCCAACCAGCAATAACAAGCTGGCAACTCCCCTCCCACCACCACCACCAGTGGAGATCACAGAGGGAGCCTGGACTTCCACACTCTCCCAGCTAAAGTGCTACCAGAGAGCCAGAAGAGGCCTAATGGAGAGCCAAGACTGGACTTCCACATCTGATTGCTAAGCCCATCAACTCAACACAGTGTAAATGGAAGCCACATGAGTATGAGGCACTCCTGCCCCCCACACACACAGAAAAGAGGCTACTAGTGGAGGCCTACTAGGAGGCTGCATACCCACCACCACTCAGCAGAAAGGAAAAGTACTCCTGGGCCACGAAAGAAGAGTAGGGAACCTGAACTTCCACCCCCAATATGGTGGTGCACATTCACCCAGAAGTGATATCAGACACAGCTTGCTAAAACCCAAAATTTAAATAAGATCCAAATTCTCTTAACATAATCCTCAAAATGGCCAGACTTGAATTAAAAGTCACTTATGATACCAAAAACCAAGAAGACCTCAAGATGTATGAGAAAAAACAATCAAAAGATACACTGAGATGATACACACACTAGAATTATCTTACAATGACTGTAAATTGGCAATCAAAACATAAACAAATACGACCAGGTGCAGTGGCTCATGTCTGTAATCCCAGCACTTTGGGATGCCAATGCAGGAGGATCACTTGAGGTCAGGAGTTTGAGACCAGCATGGGCAACATAGCAAGACCCCATGTCTACAAAAAAATTCTTAAAAATTGAAAACAAATGCAAACACAATAAAAACAAATAAAAAAAAGAAAGTCTCAGAAAACAAAAAGAAAGTCATAACATCTATTAATATCTAAAC
This sequence comes from Cheirogaleus medius, assembly GCA_008086735.1. Taxonomy (NCBI): domain Eukaryota; kingdom Metazoa; phylum Chordata; class Mammalia; order Primates; family Cheirogaleidae; genus Cheirogaleus; species Cheirogaleus medius. Next base: position 2,461,175 of record VBSM01000937.1, on the reverse strand, counting down.
CTCAACCTAAACATACCTTATACAAAAATTAACCCAAAATGGATCAGACCTAAATCTAAAACACTAAAATTGTTAGGAGAAAATCTTTGGATCATAAGCCTTGCTTGTAGAGTTCTTAAGACATAATAGCCAAAACCATGACCTATAAAAGAGAAAAATCTATAAACTGAACACCATCAAAATGTTAAAATTTCACTCTGCAAAAGACCCTTTTAAGATGAAAAAGACAAGATACAGACTGGGAGAAAATATTTGCAAACTACCTACCTCACAAAGGACTATATATATATATAAAGAGAGAGAGAGAGAGAGAGAGAGTGTTATATATATGTATATATATGACTATATATACACAGAATAGTCAAAACTGAAAATTAAAAACAATCCAATCAGAAAATGGGGAACAGACATGAAGCGAGATTTCACTGAAGAGGATATATGGATGGGAAATAAGCACAAGAAAAGACACTCAACATCATTAGCAATTTGGAAAATGTAAATTAAGGATACAAAGATATTGCTACATACCTACCAGAAAGACTAAAATAAAAAATAGTGACAATAACAAATGCTGTTGAAGATGCGCAAAAATCTAATTTATCATAAACTGTTGAAAATGTAAAACTGTAAAACCACTCTAGAAAATAGTTGGACAGTTTCAGTGAGAGGCAAAAAGCAGAAACTGTTTTTCCTCTACTCTCACACCACAAAAATCAACACTGAAGACAGCTATGATCAAATGTATAAGAATTTTTCCCTATACACCAAACAAGCAAACAGCTGGGTGTTCTGCAATTCAATTTTGACACTATCTATCTGGAGATAGCCTCAGAACCCACAGGTCGAGGGCTCTGTCCCCAAGATTGCCCCCACTTTGGATACCAGTTGCAAGTCAGTGCCTCCAGAACTTCTGACCAACCAGCTTCAAGCTGGGGATTGCATGACCTCCTTTTTGGGGGTCAACTAATTTGCTAGAGCAGCCCACAAAACTTACAGAAACACATGAGCCAGCTTATTATAAAGGATATTACAAAGGAAACAGATGAAGAGGTGCATATGGAAAGGGGATCGGAGTTTCCATGCCCTTCCTGTGTACGTCAATCTCCAGGAACCTCCATGTGTTCAACTCTCAGAACTGAGAACTTTGGGGTTTTTATGAAGGCTTAATTACATAGGCACGACTGATTAAACCATTGGCCATTGGTGATCAACTTCACCTTGGTTGGGGTGGGGAATGGGTGGGGCTGAAAGTCCCAACCATCTAATCTTGCTGGTAACTAGCCCCCATCCTGAAGCTACCTAAGGGGCTGCCAGCCATCAGTCAACTCATTAGAAATCAAAAAGGCATCACTTGGAAGAGATTCCAAGGATTTTAGGTGTCTGCCAGGAAATACATACAATATTAGCTCCTCCCAGCCCCTCTTTGAACCAGATCCCTACATCAAAAGATATTGGCACATTACTGGAGTCCCATTCAGTCATTAATAATTAGTACAGTCCATCATATTGTATGAATGCCTCCCAGGGTGAGGCCACTCAGGTTTGCAGGCTTCCATTCTACCTACAGCAGAAGTGGTCTCAACAAACACAGCTTCACCCTTTCAGGCAACTGGTGTAATTGAGCTAAGAAACAATGTCATCTCTTGCCCTGAACCTCTTTCAAGGTGGCAATATAACACTGGATTTATTAATTCATAGTCCATTTATTTATTCCTTCACCCTCAGCTACTATGCTTCCTTTCCTTTATTAATAACCTTTAGAAGGGACATTAGAATTGCCACCTGTGCTGGTCTAGATTGCAGGCACCAATACTCCTCAGTCCACTCCCATTCAGATAAGGTAAGGTTACATGAGTGCCCAACTAGGGGGCCATTATTATCACCTGGCAATATAGCTGCATTCACTGCTAATCACAGCTTTGCACAAACCACCTCCATCAGGCCCTTAGGAATTCTGGCATAAGGCTAAAAAACATAGTTACAGCTTCTTGCTTAGGAATCATCGCTGCTTCCAGCACTTGTAGTTGAAGCCCTGGTCCTAAGACCACTACAGGTAGGAGGAAAGAAAAAAAAAGTTAAGATGATGTGGGGAAGAAACAAAGAAAAAAGAAAATATCATTATACCAGCATATTCCTCCCTCAGTAAGAATTGCCGTCATACCAGCATGCTTCCCTACCCCTTCTTCCCCAGATCAACCAGAAAAATGGAGAGAATCTAGTGGGGTGGATGTGAACACACACTCATGAAGGCATGAAAGCCAGCCCTTCATGCTTTTATCTCCCTCTGCTTCACAATCAATGTTCTAACTGTCGGTTCCATTTCTCTATCAAACTACTAAAGAGGTTATTTCTCTGCTCATTGCTGGACGTCACAGGCTGTACAGCATGTTCTTTGGTCTGAAGAAATGATGGTAAGCTGTCCAAATCTGTGCACTGTCTTCTATTCTGGCTTTTGTATGGCACTCTGAGCATTTGCATCTTCCAAGGGTAAACAAAGCCCAGACCAGAATCATGTCTATTCTTGTCAAAACCCATTTGTAGGCCCCATGGCTGCCAGCACCAGTTTCACCAGCTATGTACAGGGTCTTCCCACCAGAGAATATGCCCTATAGCTGTAGGCAGTCTCTGTCTCTCTTGCTGACAAACCCAACATTTCTGAGGGTGCAAGAGAAACATGTCTAGATCAAGCCCATCCTCAAGGGAGCACACAGATATTATCTGCTTGTCAATTCTAAAACTGGAAGGGGGCTCTTCTGATGGGCATTCACATGTCCTACCTTAATGTACCCTCCAAGTCTCCATAGGACTGTGCCCCAAATGAGCATCCCTTTAAAAGGCCAGGTTTTTATTGCCCTTCTGTCTCACCATGTAGCCAGGCCATTGGCCACTGCCCACGAGTCCATAAGACCCAAACACAGGGGCTTTTACCACTGTTCAATACTTCCATCACTTCTAGGAAAAAAGCATGCAATTTGGCCTACCAAGCTGATTTGTTTTTACCTTCTTTGATCAGAGTAGCATCCTTCCAAATAGTATATTGTTCATTTACCTTGCAACTGCCATCCACAAACCAAGCAGCTCTTCACACAATTCTGTAAGGCTGGTGGCGGGCCCCCCTCCCTTCCCTAGATCAAAAAGAAAAGGCTCACGAGACCAGACCTGCCAAGGACAACTGCCAGGCCCCGCTGAAAAATAACACCTGGATGTCTACCCAGATAAAGTTTTCGGTTTCTGGATTCTGCAAATGCCACCAGCCCCTCCTATTTCTCAATGACCACCAAAGGTCACCCCAGCTCTTCCCGCCAAAAGTCCCTAACCCACCCCAAACAGTATAAAAGGCCTCACCCCCTTCAAACTGATGTGACTTCTCGGGCCCCCCTCTCTTGGGACCCGTGAACCTTGTCCAGGAGCGCACAATAAAGCCACGTTGTTTGGCCCCACTCTCTCTCCCTTTCTGTTTCTTTCGCCGCCGAAAAACTTTACAAATTCCAGAGTCAGCCCTAGGAAAAACGAGGCTCCCTGCTTGTGAGTGTTTCCTTGCACTCCCCAAGTAGCATGATACTGTATAAACCATTTCCATTTTATTATGGGACTCTTCTGAGCAGTGCTATCCCCATTAGTGTTTCTCTGACATCACTGCAGACAGCACAGGTATTTCAGGTGTCAAGATCAGCAGTTAATGCCCCTCAAGTGGAAATTCCCTAGTCCAAACTCTGAGTAGTTGTTGCTGGGAGGCATTCACAGGCTTTTGCCTTAAGCCCCAGTAAATGCTCCACAGAGGGCTAGTTAATGGAGAATTTGCTCCTACCAGCAAGCCAGCTTCTATTCTATACTGTGTGGGTTCAGGCAATCTTACTAGTTCCCATTGAACATACTGCTTGAAGGGCAGATTTACCTGCCTTCTGTTTTAAAGTATTAGGTAGGGGACTATCCTCCCAGTCATATACAATGTCTATTCCCATGAAACATTTAGGTAAAGTAGACACAGCTACCTTTATAAAGCCTGTTTAAACATTCCAACTTTCATAATCCTATTGACCCTTACATTTTCATGTTCTAGGGTTTTTTCCACACCAGGTAATTTTAACCTCTCTTGTGCAAAAGGCTTTGGGTCTCCTGGCCCTTTAGTCAATCTTTATCTTGATTAACATGCCTCAACATTGTCCCAAACAATTGTTGGTCAGCTTTCTCATTGTAATCTCTGCCTTCTGACTTTTTCAATTTCTCTAAACTGGGGTAAATACAGCAAACATTTTTGGAACCCCTTAATGTTGGAGGACCAGCAGGGCAGGGGCTCTCTTTAGTCCACCCAACCCCATTAGGTGGGGTATTAGGCCCCAACCTCATCGATTTCCATTTTATTCATCCTATTTCTTAATAATCATGTAAAGATTGCCACACTGCTGGCACAAGTCCCATGACTCTCCCCTTTCTTTTTCTTCTTAGTTTTACCCCATCACCGTTTTCTTTATTCACCTTATTTGTTTTTTTTTTTAATTTATTTCAGGATATTATGAGGGTACAAACATTTTGGTTACATTTTATGACTTTGCCTCACCCAAGGGAGGATTAGAAGCATGCCCTTCCCCTCTGCAATGCTCACCTCATCCTTTAGTTGTGAGTTTAGCCCCCTCAACCCCCTAATCCCTGGAGAATATTACTACCATGTGAGCACCATAGTGTTGATCAGTCAGTACCAATTTGATGGCGAGTACAAGTGGAGCCTATTCTTCCGATCTTGTATTCACCTTATTTCTTAATAACCATTTAAAAACTTTCACCTTACAGGAGGCATCCTGCAACTTTTGCCCTTTCCCTCTTCTCTTGTTAATTAATCTAATGTTTGTATTACCATCTGTAAGACCCGGGAGAGGAACCTGAAACTGCAAATTTGATAAGGCTTCCAGAATTGTCTTAAAAGTACCCTTACAAAAGGAGCCCCCTTAGCCACATTTTCCATGGCCTGGGTAATAGGCATATTCAACAGGTGATTATCTCAACATAAAGCCAAGCCCACATGGCATGTCAATGGCTTCATCTTGGGTGTTCCACTTGGCATTTAAAGGTGGAATCAGACAGTCCCCCATTTCAGGGTAAACACACTTTACAGCAATTGTTCCAGAGTGAGCTGTGAGTCCTGCATCAATTCAAACATGCTCTTCCACTCTACAACATTTTTTTTTTTTTTTTTTTTTTTTAGAGACGGGGTCTCGCTCTTGGTCAGGCTGGTTTTGAACTCCTGACCTTGAGCTATCCACCCGCCTCGGCCTCCCCGAGTGCTAGGATTACAGGCGTGAGCCACCGCGCCCGGCCCTCTACAACATTTTAAACCAAACACACTGCTTCTAAATTAGTTACTCTCACAATCCATTTGAATAAAGGTTCCTCAGGAAGTTGATGACACCAACCCACAAAATGAGATAATCCCTTTACACTATATCCTCTAGTGTCAATAATTTCTTGATTTTGCCCTTCCCCCACAATGGCTACCTTCTTAGTAACCAAAGGTCTTAGAAGTACTTTCTGTTGCCCTGGCATAATTTTCCCCTTGGGGGGAAATGCCAATGCTCAGACTCACTGAAATCTGACCTTGGTCAAGCACCAAGGTGTGACCCCCCGCAGTCTCTTATCTTCATTTTAGTTATTACAAATAACAATAACCAAGGGATTGCATATTTTGCTTTTCTCTCATTAGTCTGCATTTCCTATGCATCCAGTGAACCAACTCGTTGGGAGTTGGATCCGTCTCTAAATTTCACTGCTAACTTTTACCTTTAGTAATGAAGTGTAGCACAGCTGCAGCTCCAAACCAAGGGTGACCATGTGGCCAGCCAGAAATCAAAGGTCCCTCATTCTCCACCCTTTCATTCTTTCTCTCCCCAAACTACGGTTCCTGAGCAGCCAGAGACATTCGAGCAAACCCCACTTCACACACATCAACTGTACATGGAAAAACTCAAAAGCATTTTTTTCTCTGCCATCACCCCACAACAATCAACACAGAAGACTTCTGTGATCCAAAGTGTGGGGGATTTTCCGCCCACCAAACAAGCAATCAATTCTGCAACAGACAACAGCTGGGTGTCCTCCAGTTCCATTCTAACACTAATCTACTTGGAGATAGCCTCAGATTCCACAAGTTGAGGGCTCAGTCCCCAAGACTGCCTGCACTCCGGATACCAGTTGCAAATACAGGCCTCTGGAACTTCTGACCAACCAGCTTTAAGTTGGGGTTCCCATGTCCCCCTTTGTGGAAATCAACTAATTTGTTAGAGCGGCTCACAGCACTTAGAGAAACATTTACTTACGTTTACCGGTTTGTTATAAAGAATATTACAAAGGATACAGATGAAGAGATGCACAGGGCGAGGTATGGGGAAAGGGGCTCAGCGCTTCCACACCCTCCCTGGGAACACTAGCTCCCAGGAACCTCCCTGTGTTCAACTCTCAGAACTGAGTCTTTCTGGACTTTTATGGAGGCTTCATTACATAGGCATGATTGATTACACCACTGGCCACTGGTGATCAACTTCACCTTTAGGCCCTCCCACCTCCCCAGAAGTGGGGGTGGGGTGGAGCTGAAAGTCCCAACCTTCTGATCCTGCCCAGGTGTTTCCCATGACCAGCCCCCATCCTGAAGCCACCTAGGGGCTGCCAGCCAGTAGTCAATTCATTAGCATACAAAAAGACATTACTTAGGAGATTCCAAAGATTTTAGGAGTTGTACTTTAGGAAAGGGGGTCAAAGACCAGACATATATTTTACAATATCACAGCTTCTTTAAAATCACTTACCATACAACCCAGCAATTACATTCCTGGGCATTTATCCCAGAGAAATGAACACATAATAACTACACAAAATCCTCTACATGAATATTCCTAGTAGCTTCATTTGTAATAGCCAAAAACTGGAAATGACTAAAATGTCCCTCAGTAGATGAATAGTTAAATGAAATATGGTATATCCATACCATAGAATACTATTCAATAGTAGTACTACTCAATACCAATAAAAAGGAATTAGTTATTGATATATGCAATAACTTGCAAGAGTCACCAGAAAATTGTGCTGAGTAAAAAGAGAAAAAGCCAATCTTTTTGGCTTATGTGACCTTAAGGTCACATACTGTATCATTCCATTTATATAATATTCTCAAAATTACAAAAATATAGAGATAGAGAGTGCATTCTTGGTTGCCAGGGGATACAGATGCTGGGAGGGAGGTGTAAAGGGGTACCCCTATACCTATACCCATAAAGGGGTAGCTTGAAGGAGATACCTGTGGTGATGAAATAGTTGTGTGTCTTGATTGAGGTTAGTCATACAAATCTACACAGGTTGACAAAATACATAGAACTATACACATACATTGCAACAATGTTAGTTTCCTGGTTTTGATATTGGGCTAGAGAGCAGTGGCGTCATAATAGCTCATTGCAACCTCACGAGTGATCCTCCTGCGTCAGCCTCCCAAGTAGCTGGGACTACAGGCACACACCACCACACCCGGCTAATTTTTCTATTTTTTTAGAGAAAGGATCTCAGTCTTGCTCAGGCTGGTCTCGAACTCCTGGCCTCAAACAATCCTCTTGTCTCAGCCTCCCAAATTACTAGGATTACAAGTGTGAGCCACCATGCCCGGCCCTTGGCTATATTTTCTATTATATACTATATTATATATCTATTATATATCTCATATATTACATATTATCTGTTATATATTATTGTATTATCTATAATTAAAATTATATTATATTTATATAATATATAATTACATTAAATTTTATTATGTATGATATAATAATATAGTACATGATTACATAATTTTCATATTTTTAATTATAATTATATAACTATATTAATATATAATTATATAATAATATATTAATAATATGTAATTATACATATTATATATATTTCATATATATAAAACCGAAAACATGGCCAAGAAGGATATGTTCCAAATTCAGGATTGTGTTTGCCTCTGGTGAGACAAAAGAGTAGCCCTGGGGAAAGGGGCGAAAGCAGAGTTCACTACCTCTGTAATGTTTTATTTAGAGAAAGAGCGATGTGAATGAAGCAAACATGACAAAATGTTCAGCTTGAGGAGGTGGATACAATTATGTTTATTATATGACTCTGTACTTCTAAATTTTCATGAATAATATTAATAATGAAAATAAGTCATTGGCTTTTTCCCTGCAGCTCCTGTGTTCTTTCCAAGGCAGAGAACTTTTTTTTTTCAAGTTTCCTACACGATGTTTGTGGCAGCAATTGGCAGTTAAGCATTCACTAGCAGCCTGGGTTAGAGACATGGAGAGAAACCCAACGAAAATGTGAAAACCTGGCATCCAAATAAGCGCCTGGTGTTGCCAGCGCTTCTTGCTTGCTGTGACTTTTGGAGCCTGTATTGAATTCCAAGTGCAGAGTGACAACCTCTGGGAGAGTTCCACCTTTGTGATCCTTTCTTAAAGTTATCACCAATAGTAAGAACCTGGCTACAGCCCAGGGAAAGGTTATACTGCTAGGGTATTTAATCTGCCCCCCAGACTGCAGAGCTTCCTGGGTCCTGCTTAGACTTATTAACATCTGAAAAGCTTGTCTTTTTCAGATTTACTGAGTACTGGGCCCTTCTCTGATTCCCAAGGGAAAATCCAGTTCTCCTTGGCAGAGCCTCTGCTAAAGACTCAGCCTTTTGAGAGAACAAAACAGGAGGCTTCTGGGCCAAGAAAGGATAGAGGGAAAATCTTTATAACCTCCATACCATTTCTCTTACCTCTAAATGGCCATTTGTGGAAATAAAAAAAAAAGGCAGAGAGGTTAAAGCCTTCAAACCACAGGAACAGAGGCTCCTGCTGTGCCTGTACACAGATCTTCAGGAACTAAAGCAAACAGATTTTGCTGCCTGCATGCAGGAATAATAGCAAACATTTCTTGGGAGCAAATTTGTTTCTTTTGCCACAGGAAAACAATATTCTTCAGAGACTGCCTACTCCCTCACTACTCCATCACCTCTAGGTCCATTCAAACTTACAGAGAAAGGAACCAGAACACTGAAACTTCAAGTGCACAGTCTAGCGCCTATTAAATCACAATCACAGGACATATAATTGTGGCCAAGAAACGCATTCCTAAAGACCAATGTTGACAAGAAAGTTTTCTCTAATTCAAATAAAATTTTCTACTCTGGTCAATACAATCTAATGCAATCCTAATCTAATATTGCTGTGAATACCTATCCAAAAAGATAGTTGCTTCTCTAATTTTTATTTTTTTTTTTTGAGACAGAGTCTCACTCTGTTGCGTTGGCTAGAGTGCCGTGGCATCAGCCTAGTTCACAGCAACCTCAAACTCCTGGGCTCAAGCGATCCTCCTGCCTCAGCCTCCCGAGGAGCTGGGACTACAGGCATGTTCAACCATGCCAGGCTAATTTTTTCTATATATTTTAGTTGGCCAATTCATTTCTTTCAGTTTTTTTAAGTAGAGACCGGGTCTCACTCTTCTCAGGCTGGTTTTGAACTCCTGACCTTGAGCGATCCACCCTCCTCAGCCTCCTAGAGTGCTAGGATGACAGGCGTGAGCCACCGCCCCACCGCCCCCCGCCGCTTCTCTAATTCTTAAAGTCCACTAGGAAAGCAAATCCTATAGCTTTTAACAATCACTGAATTTCATACCTAACGGCGCATCTTAAACTAAGTGACTAATGTGAGGAGCATATTTGAAAGATTTTTTTTTTGGTAAAAGCAGCAATTTTATTTTTTATTTTTTTCTAATTATACAAACCTCCAGTAAAAAGTGCAAACTTTAAAATGGAAAGGTTAAAGTCCCGTAATGAAGCATGACTTCCCCTATGTCACAGAATTAACTAGTTTAGTGTCAGAGCTAACTGCTATTAATAACATGGTTTAACTACTATATATGACAAGATTTTGTGCTTTTGTTGGTGAAGAGGTAGAAGAGTACAACAAAATGCTCTTAGCATTTTAATATCACCATTTTTCTCCTGGTTCTGTTGGATTTTGATGTAATTTGATTTTTATGTACTTAGATTTTGATATAGATAGATTTCCACACAGTTAGATTTTGATGTAATTAGATTTCGATGTTGAATTTCAATGTTTGAATTCCAACACAACTGGAAAACTAAGTTGGATTTCTAAATAATTCTATCACTACCTGTAAAGTGGTTAAGGATTAAATAAGATAATATATATAAAGTTCTTGACCCAGAACAAGCGCTCAATGAACTGTAGTTCCCTTGCTCACAATGACATTTTATGTGTGCAGATAAGCTTAACAGTCTACAAAGGTGCTCTGACATAAACTCTCTAATCTCACAACAACTACGTGAGTTACGAAAAAACAAATATTCTTCTCCATCTCCTTTAAAACAAGGAAAAGGGGGCTCAGATAAGTAAGTTGCCCAATATCACCCCAAAGCTAGCTATTAAAGCTCTAATACTCACAGGAAGTCCTCAGACCCCAAAGACAATACTGCTCTTTCCCTATGCTAGTGGTTTTCAAACTTCATAGTACAATAGAATCACCTGGAGAGATGGGGCTTGTTAAAACACAAACTGCTGTGCCCCACCCCCACATTTACTGATTCAGCAGAAGTAGAGAGGTGCTTGAGAATTCGCATTTCTAACATTTTACCAGGTGATGCTGATGCTGTTGGTCTAGAAACCATACTTTGAGAACCACAGTACTATGTCATGCTGACATGCTAGGAAGACTTAGTCTAACATGGACTAAGATCTCTGGGGTAACATTTCTACTATCTACAGTGTCACATAATGTCAGAGCTGAAGGAGACCTTAGAAATGATCCTGCTCAATGATTATAGTTCCTGTTTCATTATTAGAGTAACATGGTACAATTTTTTTAAATTACCTTTGCCTAGGCTCCACCATCAGAAATGCTTATTTTAATTGTATAGGGTGAGACCCAGGTTCTACTGAGAGAATCCTTTGCCAGCAGACTCACCTTACAAGAAATACTGAAGGTCTTCTTCAGTCTAATAGCAATTGACCACCCACAGTAACTTGAATTTACATGAAAAACTGAGATCTCTTATAAAGGTAATTTTATAATAATAAAAGACTATAAATGCATATATCTTCTCCTTTCTTCTCTTAGCTGATATAAAAATAAATTATATTAAACAATATGTACACAATTATATTTGGGGGCCTATAGCAAAAGAAAATATGCTTAAAATAAAATCACAAAAAAGTGGTTTAAAGCAAATCTATTAAGAAGTAAGGAAATGACACAAAATGGTAATGTGAATCCACAAAAACAAATAAAGAGAACCAGAAATGGCACCCAATAGGGTTAATATAACAAGCTCTATAAATGTATGCTTATTATTTTTCCTTTCTCAACTTCTTTAAAAGTTGTAAGAACTTCTAAGGTAATTATTATAACAATGTATCATTGGATTTCTTAATATACAGATGAAATATATATAACAATAACAATTTAATGAAAAATAAAGTGGTTAAGGAGAAATATATGAACTAAAAAGTTATGAGACATATAAAAAAAGAAAAATAGCAGACACAAATCCAACCATATCTGTAATTACATTCAATGTGAATGGATTAAACAATCCAATCAAAAGACTGTGAGTACCAAAATGGATATAAAAGAAAGAAAACAACTGTACATTGTCCATAAGAGGAACTATATTACATTCAAAAACACAAATAAGTCAAAAGTAAAAGTATAAAAAAGGGAAAAATAGATGATTCAATAATAATAGTTGGAAATTTCAATAACTCATTTTCAATAATGGTTAAAACTAGGCAGAAAATCAATCAAGAAATATAAGATTTGAGTAACATTGTAAGTTAACTAGACTTAACATACATATATAGAACACTTCACCCAACAACAGCAGAATACATACACTGAAGTATTTCCCATCTTAAAACAAAAAGAATCTTCCCTTGACCCCTCAACCAGCTGTAATTATTGATCTCTCTCATCTTTTCACCTTTAAGAGTAGTCTATATCCTTGCCACTCAAAAAGTGTGGGCCCCAGACCTACTTAATCAGTCTTTATTCACATCACATCCCAGGTGGTTCATATGCACATTCAAGCTTGGAAAACACTGCTACAGCCAGCCTATCAATTTAGTAAGTCCTGACTAAGGTGTAGGGATGTGATGACTATCTGAAGGTATGGTGGCCAGATCAACCCCATTTTTGGAAAGGTAAAATTTCTAGTCTAACTTATTTGACACTGTACCTGTTTGAACATTATTCTAAGAATGAAAAGACAGACAAAACTTACATGAAGATCCAGTCTCTTTTACTGGCCAACCAGTGGCTGTTCTCTCAGTTGCACATTTAAAAGAAGCCCCAAAGTATACACAAAATTTATGTAAGAAATAATAAAAATACATAAAAATGTTAATTAGACAAGAACACAATGAAATAGCAGAGGTTTGTGGGTTTTTTTGTTTTTTTTTTATTTCAGCAAGTTATAGGGGTACAAATTTTTGGGTTTCAAATAA
>VBSM01000937.1:2429518-2440556 GCA_008086735.1 Cheirogaleus medius | reverse complement strand
GGCTGACGCCACGGCACTCTAGTCCAGGCAACAGAGCGAGACTCTGTCTCAAAATACAAAAGACAGTTTGAGAGGATTTCCAGCTTCAAGGTCAGACATGTAAGGATCTTAAAATTGTCACTACCACTCTCATACAACAAGAAAAAAGGCTGAACAAACCAAAAATCAACATTTCTTAGATCCATCACAGAATTGAGGTCAAAGCATAAACTGCTGTCCCAAAATTGGAGAGACAGATAGGCAGATACAAAGAATCATATCTCACTGGAGCAAAATCCCAGAGTATAAACTGTCAGTGGAGCCAATACTGGGGGAAGAAACCTTAAAACTGTAATTGAACTTCTCGAGTCTCAATGTGGACAAGTTTGAGATTTAAAAGCTCTGGGGGGTGGGTAGCCTTAGGGGACCTCCACACTTCTGTGAATTTTACCACCAAGAGCCCTATGACATTCTCATAGTAAAGATTAGACAAAATTCTCCTCATATTTCCAGAATTAATATTGATCAAATGGCAATACTACTCAAAGAAATTTACAAATTCAATGAAATTTCTATCAAAATATCAATGACATTCTTCACAGAAATAGAAAAAAAATCTTAAAATTTATATGGAACCACAAATGTTCCCAAATAAAAAAAAATCCTGAGCAAAAAGAACAAAGCTGGAGACATCACACTACCTTGACTTCAAAATTTATTACAAAGCCATAGTGACCAAATCAGCATGGTACAGGCACAAAAACAGTCATATAAACCAATGGAACAGAATAGAGAAACCAGATATAAATTCACACATTTACAACCAACTCATCTTCCACAAAGGCACCAAGAACATACAATGGGGAAAGGACAGTCTTTTCAATATGGTGCTGGACAAATGGTCATGGGCAAACTGGATGACTACATGCAGAAGAATGAAACTAGACCCCTATTTTTCACCATACACAAAAAATCAAATAAAAATGGATTAAAGACTTAAAATCTAAGACCTGAAACTATGAAACTACTAGGAGAAAACATTGGGGGAATGCTCCAGGACGTTAGTCTGGACAAAATTTCTTGTGTAAGGCTGCAAAAGCACAGATAACCAAAGAAAAAATAGAAAAATGGGATTTTATCAAGATAAAAAGCTTGTGCACAGCAAAGGAAACAATCAACAAAGTGAAGAGACTACCCACAGAATGGGAAAAAGTATTTGTAAACTACTCATCTGATAAGGGATTAATAACCAGAACATAAAGGGACCTCAAACAACTCACTAGCAAAAAAATAATAACAATCTGATTTTAAAATGGGCTAAAGATCTGTATAGACATTTCTCAAAAGAAAATATACAAATGGCCAATAGATATATGAAAAAATGCTCAACATCACTGATCATCGGAGAGATGCAAATCAAAACTACAATGAGATATCATCTCACCCCAATTAAAATGGCTTTTATGAAAAAGACAGGCAATAACGAATGTTGGTGAGGATGTGGAGAAAGGGGAACCTCGGACAATATTGGTGGGAATGTAAATTAGTAAAAACACTATAGAGAACAGTATGTAGGTTCCTCAGAAAACTAAAAAATAGATCCATCAATTCCGTTACTGAGTATATATCCAAAAGAAAGAAAATTAATATATCAAAAAGACACGTGCATTCCCATGTTTACTGCAGCACTATTCACAACAGCCAAAATATGGAATCAACCTAAGCGTCTATCAATGGATGAATAGATAAAGAAAATTTGGTGTATATACACAATAGAATCTTATTCATCCATAAAAAAAGAATGAAATCCTGTCATTTGCAGCAACATAGACGGTCATTAAGGTAAGCGAAATAAGCGAAGCACAGAAAGACAAATATCACATGTTCTCACTCATATGTGGGAGCTAAAAAAGTGGATTTCATGAAAATATAGAGTAGATTGGTGGTTACCAGGGAGTTGGGGGGAAGGAATGAAGAGTTGATTAATGGGTACAAATATATAGTTGGATAGATGAAATAAGACTTAGTGTTAGATAAATCTGTAGGGTGACTATAATTTATAATAATCTACAGTATAGTATAAAATAGCTAGAAGAGAAGAATTGGAATGATTCTAGCATAAAGAAAAGAGAAATATTTAAGATGACAGATATCCCAAGTACACTGATTTGATCTTTATAAATTATTATGAAAGTATTGAATTATCACATGTATCCTGAAACTATGTACATTTATTATGAATCAATAAAAAAAGAAAACAGTAAAGGAGAAATAAAGACTTTCTCAGACAAACAAAAGTTGAGAGATTTTATTGCCATTAGATATGCCTTGTAAGAAATATTAAAAGAAGTTCTTCAGAGAAGGAGAATATGTCAGAAACTTTCATCTACATAAAGAAAGGAAGAGCATTAGAGAACAAATAAATGATGGTAAAATAAAACCATTTGTTTTTCTTATTCTTTGTTGACTAAACAGATAATAGTTGCCTCAAAATGATAATAGGGACAATGTATTCAATAATTATAGTGCATGGATAGGTAAAATGAATGACAGCAATGTTATAAGAAACTAAAGAAAGAAACTAGGAATATTCTGTTATAAGATACTTGCACTACCCATGAAACAGAGTAGTGAAAGTAGACTTGGATTATTCGTAATTGCAAACTCTAAGACAACCACTAAAAAAAGCTTAAAAACAAATATAATTAATATGCTAAGAGAGAAAATAGAATCATATAAAGGCTCAATTAAAATGACAGAAGGCTGAACACTATTTATTGTGTATATACACCACATTTCTTTATCCATTCATCCATTGATGGATACTTAGGTTGATTACAAATATTGGCTATTGTGAATAGTGCTGCAATGAACATAAGAGTTCAGATATCTCTTCAACAACTGATTTAATTTCCTTTGGTTATATACCCAAAAGTGGAATTTCTGGATCACATGGGAGTTCTATTTTTAATTTTTAAATTAAATTTTAAAATTTTTAATTTTTAAGGAAACTCTATAATGTTTTCCAAAACGGTTATACTAATTTACATTCCCACCAATACTGTACAAGGTTTCATTTTTCTCCATATCCTTGCCAACATTTATCTTTGATCTTTTTTATAATAGCCATTCTAATAAGTATGAGGTCACGTATCATTGTGGTTTGAATTTGCATTTCCCTGATGATTAGTGATATTGGTGACCATTTGTATGTCTTCTTTTGAGAAATGTCTTTTTAGGTCCTTTGTCCATGTTTTAATCAGGTTATTCATTTTCTTTGAATTGTTTGAGTTTCTTATATATTTTGGATATTAACCCCCTATCGTATGTATGGTTTGCAAATATTTTCTCTATTCCATAGGTTACCTCTTCATTCTGTTGATTGTGGTCCTTTGCTGTTGAAATCCTGTCATTTGCAACAACACGAATGAACCTGGAGGACATTATGCTAGTGAAATAAGCTAGAGCCAGGGGTCCTCAAACTACGGCCCCGCAGGTCACATGCGGCCCCACCAAGGACATTTATCGGCCCGCTGTGTGTTTTTGCCCGTTTTGTTTTTTTACTTCAAAATAAATTATGTGCAGTGTGCATAGGAATTTGTTCATAGTCTTTTTTTAAAACTATAGTCCGGCCCTCCAACGGTCTGAGGGACAGTGAACTGGCCCCCTGTTTAAAAAGTTTGAGGATCCCTGCTAGGCAGAGGAAGCAAATACAGTATGATTTCACTTATCTGTAGAATCTTAAAAAGTTGAGCTCATAAAAGTAGAGAGTGGAATGGTAGTTACCAGGGTCCAGGGGATGGGAGAGGACTGGGGAGATGTTGGTCAAAAATTATAAAATTTCAGCTTGACAGGAGGAATAAGTTCCAGAGATATATTGTGCAGCATGGTGATTATAGATAATAACAATGTATTCTATGTTTGAAAATTGCTGAAGCAGATTTTAAGTATTTTTATCACAAAAAATTATAAGTATGTGAGGTGATGGATATGTTAATTAGCTTGATTTAGTCATTTCACAACATATACATATATCAAAAGATAATGTTGTACACCATAAATATATACAATTTCTGGCCAGGCATGCTGGCTCACGCCTGTAATCCTAGCACTCTGGGAGGCCCAGGCAGGAGGATAGCTTGAGGTCAAGAGTTTGGGACCAATCAGAGCAAGACTGAGACCCCCATCTCTACTAAAAATAGAAAAAATTAGCTGGGTGTGGTGGCACATGCCTGTAGTCCCAGCTACTATGGAGGCTAAGGCAGGAGGATCACTTGAGCCCAGGAGTTGGAGGTTGTACTAGGCCAGGTGACAGAGCGAGACCCTGTCTCAAAAAAAAAAAAAAATATATATATATATACATACACACACATTCACATGTGTATAATTTTTGTCAGTTAACAAAAATTAAAATTAAAAAAACAAAGAAGACAGAAAAAGAGTGAAAGACTGAAAAATAAACAAAGTAAAAGGACAATACATAGAAAACAGAAACAAATATGGTAGATATTAGTCTGACTATATCAATAATCACACTGAATATCCATGGTCTCAATACCTCAATTAAAAGACACAGACTATCAAAATGGATTAAAAAAAGAAAATGCCACTACATGCTGTCTGCAAGAAATCCACTTTAAATATAAAGATAGTTTAAAAGATATGCCATGTTAACACTAATTAATAGAAGGCTGAAGTAGCTATTAATATATTAATTTCAGACAAAGCTGCCTTCAAAGCAAAGAAAATTATCTAGGATAAAGAGAGTTACTAAATAATGATAAAGGAGTCAATTCTCCAAGAACACATAACAATCCCTAACAGCAGAGTGTCAAAACAAGGGAGGCAAAAACTGATAGAACTACAAGGAGAAAGAGACAAATCCACTAAATTCATTGGAGATCTCAACACCCTTCTATCTATCAGTAACTGACAGATACAGCAGGGAGAAAATCAATAAGGACACAGTTGAACTGAACAGCACCATCAATCAACTGCATCTAACTGACATCTGTAGACTCCTTCATCCAACAACAGCAGAATACACATTATTCACAAGCTCACACAGAACATTTACCAAAATAGACCACATTCTGGGGCACGTAATACATATTAACAAATTTAAAAGAATAAAAATCATACAAAGTATATGCTGTTAAACCACAAAGGAATTGAACTAAAAATAAATAACAGAAAGATACCTGAAGACCTCGAAATATGTGGAGATTAAACAAAACACTTCTAAATAACATAGAGGTGAAAGAAGACATCTCAAGAGAAATTTAAAAATATTTAGAAATAAGTGATAATGAAAATACAACTTATCAAAAGTTGCGAGGTACAGAAAAAGCAATGCCTAGAAGGAAATTTGTAGTATTGAATGCAGATATTAGAAAAGAAGAAAGATCTAAATCATAGTCTAACCTTTTACCTTAGGAAACTAGGAAAAGAAGAGTAAATTATATCCAAAGAAAGCAGAAAAAGAAATAAAAATTGGAACAGAAATCAATGAAATCAAACATAGAAAATTAACAAAGAAAAATAAACAAAACCAAAACTGGTTCTTTGAAAATATCAAGAAAATTTATAATCCTCTAGCCAAATTAAGAGAAAAGGAGAAAAGACACAAAATACTAACGTTAGAAATGAAAGAGAAGCCATCACTGTTGATCCCATGGACATCACAAGCATAATAACGAAAAATTCTATGCTCACAAATTTCATAACTTAAATGAAATGGACCGAATCCTTAAGAGACAAAATCTGCCAAAGCTCACACAGGGAGAAATAGATAATCTAAGTATCACTGTATCTATTAATGAAATTGAATTAATAACTAATAACCTTCCAAAAGTGAAAGTACCAGGCCAAGATGGGTACACCGGTGTATTTTACCAAATATTTAAAGAAGAAATTATACAAATTCGCTATAATTCATTCCAGAAAATAAAAGCAAAGGTATTATAATATTTCCCAATTCATTCTATGAGGACTGTGTTACTCTAATACCAAAAATAGACAAAGGTATTACAAGAAAGAAAAACTATATACCAATATCGCTCGTGAATATAGATGTGAAAATAATCAACAAAATATTAGCAAATTGAATCTAAAATGTATAAAAAGAATTATATATAATAATCAAGTGGTATTTATTCCAGGTATGCAAGGCTGGTTTAACATTCAAAAATCAATGTAACCCATCATATTAACAGGTTAAAGATTTCTTCTTTAATGATCCTATTGGTAGATGCAGAAAAAAACATTTGGCGAATACCTATTCATGATAAAAGCTCTCAGCAAATTAGGAATAAAGGAGAACTTCCTTAATTTGATAAAGAACATCTACCTAAAGCCTATAGCTAACATCATACTTATCGGTGAGAAACTAGATGCTTTCCCTCTAACATTGGGAATAAAGCAAGGATGTCCCCTCTCACCACTCCTTTTCAAATGAAGTCCTAGATAATGTAATAAGACAAGTAAAGAAAATAAAAGATATACAGATTGAGAAGGAAGAAATAATACTTTGTTCACAGATGACATCTTTATCTATGTATCCAAAAAAAATCAATAAAAATCTCCTGGAACTAATGACCTATTGATTATTGCAAGGCTGGAGGATACAATATATGACAACCAATTGATTCCCTATATACCAATAGTGAACAACTGGAATTTGAAATTAAAAATACAATACCAGTTACATTAGCACAAAAAATGAAATACGTATAAATCTAATAAAATATGTACAAGAGCTATATGCAGAATATTACAAAACCCTGATGATAGAAATCAAAGAAGTTCTAAATAAATGGAAACATGATATGTACGTGCACAGAAAAACTTAATGCTGTCAATTTTTCAGTTCTTCCCAATTTGATCTATACATTCAATACAATTCCAGTAAAATCTAAGTAAGTTACTTTGTGGATATCAACAAACTGATTCTAAAGTTTATATGAAAAGGCAAAAGACCCAGAATAGCCAACATAATATTGAAGAAGAACAAAGTCAGACAAATGACACTACCCAACTTCAAGACTTACTACAAAGCTACAGTTATCGAGAGAGTGTGATATTGGCGAAAGAATGGACAAATAGATCAATAGAACAGAGTAGAGAGCCCAGATACAGACCCACATGAAAATAGTCAACTGATCTTTGAAGAAGGAGCAAGGGAAATTAAATGGAGAAAGGATAGTCTTTTCAACAAAGACTGGTGCTGGAGGAACTGGACATCCACATAAAAAATAAATCTAGATACAGACCTCACATCTTTCACAAAAATTAACTTAAAATGGGGCATATACCTAAATATAAAACACAAAACTCTAAAACTCCTAGAAGATTACAGAGAAGAAAATTTTAAGTGACCTTGGAATTGGTAATGACTTTTGAGATATAAAATCAAAAACATGATGCATGAAAGAAAAAATTGATGAGCTGGATTTTATTAAAATTAAAAACTTTTGTTCTGCAAAAGCCACTATTTACAGAACGAAAAGACAAGCCACAGACTGAGAGAAAATCTTTGAAAAACACATATCTAATAATGGACTGGCATCCAAACATGCAAAGAACTCTTAAAACATAACAATAAGCAAACAACCCACTTTAAAAATGGACAAAAGATCTGAACAGATACTTCATGACAGAAAAAATACAAGTAGAAATAAGCATATGAAAAGATGCTCAACATCATATGTCATTAGAGAGTAGCAAATTAAAACAGCTAAAAAATCCAAAACAGTAACCTGAAATCCTGGAAAGGATGTTTAGCAACAGGAATTCTCATTCATTGCTGGTGGGAGTTCAAAATGGGACAGCCAATCTTGAAGACAATTTGGCAGTTTCTTACTAAATTAAACACAGTCTTACCATATGATCCAGCAATCACGCTCTTTTGTGTTTATCCAAATGGGTTAAAAACTGATGTCCACATTAAAACCTACACACAAAGGTTTATAACAGCTTTATACCTAATTGCCAAAACTTGGAAATAACCGGGATGTCTTTCAACAGGTGAAAGGAAATATAAACTGTGGTACATCTAGACAATGGGATATGATTCAGCAATAGATAAATGATATATCAAGACATAAAAAGATATAGAGGATTCTTAAATACATATTACTAAGTGAAAGAAGCCAGTCTGAATAGGCTACATACTATATGATTCCAAATATAAGACATTCTAGAAAAGGCAAAACTAGGGAGAGCATAAAGATTCAGTGGTTGCCAGGGGTCCCAGGGAAGGGAGGAAGGGATGAATAGGTGGAGCACAGGGCATTTTTAGAGCATCAAAACTATTCTGTATGGTACTGTAATGATGGATGCATGTCATCATCATATGTCAAAACTCTGTGTACATACAATACAAAGTGTGAATCCTAATGTAAACTATGGACTTTAGTTAATAATAGTGTATCAATATTGGCTGATCAATTGTAACAAGTGTCTCACACTAATGTAAGATGTTAATAATAGGGGAAACTGGGGGAGGGGGTTGAGGAGTATATGAGGACTCTGTACTTTCCCCTCAATTTTTCTGTAAAATTGAAACTACTCTAAAAAATAGAATCTATTTTTTTCAAGACAGTTTGAAACAATCAGGAAAATGTAAAATAGACCGGGTAATAGGTGATATTAAGAAATTACTGGCAATTTGTATCTCTGTATTGAGTATAATGATGGTACAGTGGTTATCATCCACTAAAACAGTCCTTATGAGAGATGCACACTGAAATACTTACAGGTGTAATGACATACCTGGGATTTGCTTTAAAATACTCCAGAAAAATAATACTGTGCTTTAAAATACTTCAGAAAAAAAAAATATCAGGTATGAGGGTTGAGGGTAGCTGAAATGAGATTGGAAAAAAAACGCTGGGTGATGGATACCTAGGGTTCATTATATTAGACTCTCTGGTTTTGTGTATGTTTGAAAATTTCCATAACAAAAAGGTTTTTTAAATGCGTGTGGATTGAAATACAAGAAGAACACGAAGGTTTCTTCTAGCCCTAAGATTCTTTGATTCTATACCCAGGAACATGCCCCGCTCTTACTCAATATATACACTGTGTGTAAGGCTGCGTGTTCTCAATAATTAATAAGAATGCATTCTCCATCAATCTCTAACATCCACCCACAAGAACAGCCTGTCATGGATTTTTCTCTGGAACTTCTTGATATGTTAGCAGTGATGTTGACCACTGGGTGCTTTTTAAAATCTCCTGTTCCTTCAGTGCAACAGCGATTATCTTTAATATGATACTTCCAGACTACAGTCTGTGTATTGCTGTGATTTTAAACTTCCTTTGGAATAATTATTTTTACATATTTGTGTTTGAGCCACAGCAATAACATTTTCCCCAAAAAATCTATTGCAATCTGCTTCATCTTTGTGCTTTATAGTTAAATATAGTGGAAAATTGAGTTTTAAAGTGATGACAACATTTATTCCCAACAACTCTTCCAATTTCTACAACTTTACTACCAAATGTAAATAATAATGATAAAATGATATATATATTTATATAACTGTCTTTAGAAAAGGTGATCTTTCTGTTTCCCTCAGGATGGAATTCAGATTTTTTTTGGTATATTCTATAATTTTTTTTTTATTTCAGCATATTATGGGGGTAAAAGTTTTAAGGTTTCAAATGATGCCCTTGCCCCTCCTCCCCCCACAAGTCTGAGCTTCAAGTGTGACCATCCGCCAGGTGGTGTGCATGGCACTCATTATGTATGTAATAACACAGGTTGATAGAATCACTGGGTAAAAGCTAAGAGAAAATCCTAGGTAGCCCTTAAAGGATCAGAGTTCACTTTTCTGCATGTGGCTATTTAAATTTAAATTCATTAAAATTAAGTTAAATTAAAAATCCATAGCCAGGCCTTGAAATCCCAGCTACTTAGGAGGCTAAAGAGGGAGGATCACTTGAGCCCAGGAGTTTAAGTTCCAGACCAGCCTGGGCAACATAGCAAGATTGTGTCTCAAAAAAAAAATAATTTCCTTAGTCACACTAGCCCCATTTTAAGTTTTCAGCAGCCACACGTGGCTAATGGCTACTGTACTAGAAGAAACACATGGATAGAGTGCACTGTGCTAGTGCATAGGGGCTAAGAGCACGAACTTTGAAGTCAAAACAAATTTTTACTCCACACTCCTCAATCACCCAATCCTGTGATCTTGGGTGATTTACCTAACTTCTCTAATTCTCACTTTCCTCATCTGTGAAATGAGAATGACAACAGTATCTACTTCACAGGGTGAATGTGAGGATTAGTTAGATAATACAATACAACAGTGAACTTCAGTTGCTCCATGTGCTAGGCTTCTGCAATACAAAGAAGAAATAAACATGTCCACTGACCTCAAACAAACATACACTGTAATAGAGGAGAAATGCATGTAAACAAATAAGTGATAATATGCTAGCCCAGATATAGGAATAATGTTATTCCTCAAAAGTCATCCAACAAGGCCTTACAAAAGAGGTGACATTTGAGCAGAGGCTTAAAGAGTATGTAGGAGTTTGCCAGGTACAGAAGAGGAAAAAACATTCCAGGCAGAGAAAAACAATGTGAGCAAAGGTGTAGAAGGGCTAAAGAACCTACCTAGCATGTTGCCGACCTGGGACAAGACCAGTGCAGAGAGTGGGTAGGGGCATGTTTAATATAAGGCAGCCTCTGAAGAAAACATCAACAGGAAGCAAAAATCTCAGAATGTACCAGCTGACATAAGGCAATTACCATTTTGGTTCATTTTCCACAAACAGCTGTGCTCTCCTCCTCACTCAGCATTAGGAATGTCTCTCTAGAGAATTACAGCTTCCAGCTGCTACCTTTCCCTCAGCCACAAACAAATTCACCAAGGAGAATAATGTTGATCTAACTCTACACACTCATAGTCATAAGCAAGGTTTGAGCTGAGAGGGGAGAACGTTAGTGAACACACTTTCTCCAATAAGTAGAAAAGAGAACTAGCATTTAGTGGACATCTATCATGTTTCCCTGAAAATAAGACAGGGTCTTATATTTATTTTTCCTCAA
>VBSM01000937.1:2399442-2429418 GCA_008086735.1 Cheirogaleus medius | reverse complement strand
ATCCTGCTAGGGCTTATTTTATAGGTAGGTCTTATTTTTGGGGAAACATGGTACCATGTGCTGATTGCTATAATGAAAAGTGATGCCATTTCACATAATTAAAATACACACACACACACGTGTTGACAAGGATATGGAAAAGTTGGAACCCTTATACAGTGTTGGTAGGAATGTGAAACGGTGTGGCTGTTGTAGAAAACAGTTTGACACTTCCTCAAAAACCTTCATATAGAATTACCACATGAGCCAGCAATTTCACTCCTAGGTATATGCCCAAAGGAACTGAAAATTGGTATTCAAACAACAAGTTGGACATGAATATTCATAGCAACACTATTCATAATAGCCAATATATGAAAACAACCCAAATGCCTATGAACAAATGAATGGATAATATGTGGTAAATGCATACAATGGACTATTTACTATTTGGCAATAAAAAGAAATGATATATTAATATGTACTAAAACATGGATGAACCTTGAAAACATTATGCTAAATGAAATAAGCCAGACAGAAAAAGACAAACATTATATGATCCCACTTTTATAAAATTTCTAGAATAGGCAAATTCATATAGACAGTAAATTAGAGATTACTAGGGTCTGAAGATGAGAGGGAATGGGGAGTTACTATTTAATGGTTACAGAATTTCTGTTTGGGGTGATGAAAAAGTTTTGGAAACAGTAGTGATGGCTGCACAACATTATGAATGTAATTAATCCCATTGAATTGTATAGTTACAAATGGCCAAAATCATAAATTTTGTTATATATATTTCACCAAAACAAAATATTCAAAAAAAGGGTACACAGACTGCCTCAAAGCGCTATGCTCTTGACCACTATGTATGACATCCCAGTCCCCTCCAGCTTCACCTCCCTGGCAGCTTCCACATCTTTAAAACATGAATAATAATCCCTGCCCTACCTCTCTCATCTTTGTTCTTTTTTTTCCTAAGGCAAGCATGAAAATGAGGTTTATTGAGGAGAGAAAGATAGGATTATAGAGCAAGAGTAAGACACAGGTTTACAGAGTGAGATACATATGCCACAGATGACGACTAGACCCACTGTCACAGCAAAGGGAGAACAAAAGAAAGGGCCAAGAAAAGACTCATCCTTGTTCTAAGAATCAGATTAAATAGGAGACGTGATAGGACTTTCTAAACTACAAAGGAGTGAAATCAGGTGCCATTAATATCTTGGAGATTTATACATAGAACATCACACTAAGTTGGTCTTCAGTACTGTACAGTAAAATGTATTGGTTTTGCCATATCTAGCTAGCAGTTCAAAGATAATGTCAATTGCGGTGTCAGTTTCCAGTGACACTACTCCAAGCAGGTAAAGCACTACACTTGACCAGACTGATAAAGATCGCTGGTCAGACTGGTTGTGACTACAACTTTTCCACTTAATAGCATACTTCCTTTCTGCGTATCCTGCATATGCTTGTCACAAAAGATTTATTCACCTAGGATCTGAGAACACTGATCAAAGAGGAAGTGTTTTTTTGTTTTTTTAAAAAAAGACATTGCAGCTGTCAGCTCTTTCTCAAGGAGACTAAGGAGAGTTGCTGAGGAGCCTACATGGCATGGAGTGCCAGGGAGAACAGTGAGGATCAACAAAGTAGCTGTGGTCTCCAGTTTTTGAAATGGCTCCCAGACTAAGACCTACCACAGGCACAATCGGCTTCCGGAGAGGGTTCTTCAGCCTTTTCAGTTCTGCTGAGCAGTATGTTTTAGAAAGCGCCCCCAAAGGGGACCTGGCACATCACTAGGTTATTGGCACCGAAACAGCAGTGCTCACAGCAAAACATGGTCTTAGACTGGATTTGTTTGGAGAACAGAGGGAGAAAAGCTCCCAGTGTAGCTACTCAAGGGCATCTTGAAGTGAAAAACCAAGTCCAACACCTCCAAATGAGGCTAAGGGGCCAGTGCTCAATAAGAGGTAACCCCAACACCCCATTTTATTCAAATCCAGGGTCTAGAACCCTTTTGGCTTTACCCAGATGATCCATAACATCTGACTTTATTTTCCATTTCATGTTTCTGGTTACAAACTCTTGCCTTGTATTGAACTGGCCCTGGCCTCAGTTCCCCTCCCAAATGGAAATCGCTGTCACTTCCTAACTATAAGTGGTTTTAGTCATCATCCCAATAGAATGCATCTGCCAGAACCCTACCTCAGCACTACACTAAGTACCCTAGCATCCTTGAAAAGGATAAAAAGGGACAATGTATTACATGTTTTCAAATTCTATAAATCATAGCCAGGCACGGTGGTGTGAACCTATAACCCCAGCTACTTGGGAGGCTGAGGCGAGAGGATAACTTGAGGCCAGGAGTTCAGGGTTACAATGTGATATGGTGGCACCTGTGAATAGCCACTGCACTCCAGCCTGGGCAACATAGTAAGAACCCATCTCTAAAAAAAAAAAGATCGCTACACTTATCCCATTCCCAAATCCCAAACTGGCCTCCTTCATAAATATGCCTCCATTTGACTTAGATAAGAGCTAACATAGAGCACTTACTATGTGCCAGGAACCATCTTAAGCATTTTATATCTATTCATTCATGTAATTCTCAAAACAACCCTATGATGTAGAGACTATTATGATGTTCATTTTACAGATAAGAAAATTGAGGCACAAAGAGATTAAATGACTTGCTTCCAGGCCCCACAGCTAGAAAATGAAGGTGCTACAGTATAGTCCAATTCCAAAATTATGTTCTCACAACTTTGCTATACATCCTTATTCCTGAATTTGACAGCCTCTCCCTGACACACTCTTCAGACCCTGGGATTTTGGTTCATGTAAATTCATTAAAGATAGAATATAGAAATATAGAAGTCTTGAGGGATTTCCTAGATAAGACTTAGGTATCTATAGTCTTCCTTCAAGTCAGCAAGCATTTCCTTAATGTCAACCCCAGCACTAAGAACCAGGGATCCAGAGATGGACAAAACACAACCCCTCCTCTCAAGGAGCTTATTCTAGCGATGGAGACTCATATGGAACAGCTACAATTCAGTGCAATAACTCTGACAGTGGGAAAGATCTGCAAAGGCTTCCTAGAGGAGGGAAGACAGAAGCGGAAGACGCAAAGTTAGAGTTTGCCAGGAAAATATGGCAAGGAAGAGCACTTCAGGCAGAAGGAACTGTAAGTGCAAAGAAATGAATTAGAGGGGGAGACAGAGAGATATAAATGAGACAGGGAGAGAGATCAGGGAACTACACGTGGTTCCAAGTTGTGGAAGGGCTGGTTGCTATAAAAGGTAGAGGTGAGGCTGCAGAAGGCGTGTGGCCAGCACTGTGTGCAGTACCTCCTCCACAGCATGGCTCCCTTCTTTCATGCTGGCAACCTCGAATATGGCAGAAAGAAAACTCCCTGGGGTAAAGGCAACCTTGGTCACCACTGCACTCCCAGTGTCTAGCACAGTACCTCTTAGAGAATGCCTTGTACCAATTGGACTTTGTGATTTAAAATTCTAATTTATGACTTTACATTTATTTAATTTAAAATTTCTAATTTTCTTTTTTTTCTTTTTTTTTTATTTCAGCATATGATGGGGGTACAAATATTACGGTTATGTATATTGCCCATGCCCCCCTTCCCCCTCGAGGCAGAGCCTCAAGCATGACCATCCCCCAAACGTTGCACATCTCACTCATTATGTTTGTATACACCCATCCCCTCCTCCCCCCTCCCACCCGCCCAACACCCTACAAATGTTATTCCTATCTGTCCACTTAGGTGTTGATCCGTTAATACCAATTTGCTGGTGAGTACATGTGGTGCTTGTTTTTCCATTCTTGAGATACTTCACTTAGTAGAATGGGTTCCAGCTTTTGACATGAAAAATTAAATTGCTACTATCAAGAATTTCTGGAAGAAATGAAAAGAACAGAAATGCAATTCTCACAGGCACTGTCCATAAGGGTGACTTTTCACATTTGTACAGCACTATATAACTAACAAAGTTTTCATTCACATTATCTCAAGTAATCCTGATAACACTCTTGCTGGTTAGGTACTCCTAACCCCACTATATAGAAACAGAAACAAAGCTTAGAGAAGTGAAGTGACCTAAGGGTACTGGCAGAGTCCAAACCATATGGATCCAAATCCAGTGCTTTTCCCATTATACAACAGCTGAGAGACTCAGAGGCTAGGCCCAGCTCCCAGTTGCCCTTGACCTTCCTATCTGCCTCTGGGCCTCTCCAAGACTAACTTCTCACTTCTAAAGCTCTCCTTCTCTTAGGCAATCCCAAGGATTAACACTATGCCAAAATGTAGTATGAGAAGTTTGTCAATGGCTCTCTGCTATCTAAAAGAAAAAGTATGAAATCTAAATCTGCGACCACCAGTTACTACACATGACACCCCCTATTCCCCTCTTCTTTGTTTTATCATACTATCTGATCATACAACTGATTTATTTGTTTTTCATCTATTTTTCCAAATTGAATTCAAGTTCTTTAAGGACAGATATTTACTTGTCTTTTGCCAAATGCTCTACTCCCAGTGTCTACAAGTTTGCTTGGCACACAGTAAGTGCTTAATAAATATCTGTTAAATGAATGAATGAGGCCGGGTGCGGTGGCTCACGCCTGTAATCCTACCACTCTGGGCGGCCAAAGTGGGTGGATAGCTCAAGGTCAGGAGTTCGAAACCAGCCTGAGTAAGAGCGAGACTCCGTCTCTATTAAAAATAGAAAGAAATAAATTGGTCAACTAAAAATGTACAGAAAAAATTAGCCGGGCATGGTGGCGCGTGCCTGTAGTACCAGCTACTTGGGAGACTGAGGCAGGAGGATCGCTGGAGCCCAGGAGTTTGAGGTTGCCATGAGCTAGGCTGACGCCACGGCACTTTAGCTTGGGCAGCAGAGTGAGACTCTGACTCAAAAAAAAAAAAAAAAAAGAATGAATGAACTCTTTCACTTGGCATGCATGGCCCTCCATAGTCTGACTTGTACTAACCTCTCCTACCCACTTCCAACCTATATTAAGGTCCTCCCAACATAATTCCCAGCATTCCGTCTCAAATGCATTTTATCTTATTCCCACCTAGGTTCAGCTAGAGCCCACTTCTTTCAGGAAGCCTTCTCTAATCACCCCAGCCCACATTAATTTCTCCTTTCACTGAGCTAAATAGTAAACAGTGTCAACCATCTGCGGCATGTGCATGGCATCTCCCAAGCATGGCCTTACATTGTCTACCGGCCACCAACTAAACTGCAAGCTTCTAGGGGATAGGATCTCTCTCCTCTCTGCATCCCACATTGCTGCTATCCCAGTGTCTGGTATATATAACAAGTGATCAGTAAATACTACTCCCTGTGAAGAGCTGAATACTTGTTCATGGTTTTCATCCAAAATCAAATTAATGGTCTGGTCAAAACCTTTCAGTGTTCCCACAATCATTCTCCCATCAGAAGCAATAACATCGGCCAGCAATTCCAGGCAACAGAGCGGCACCAGCTACAAGTAGAGCTGATCAAATACATTTCAACTTTTAAGAAAATGGTCACCCTCTAGATCCTTAAGTTTCTCTTATATCAACACCTCCTCCCATTTATATTATTTCAAAAGTAGAGTTTTGTGGGAGGTACCATTTTTCCAGACTGTCACACAGCATACATATAATAAATTTCTTGAATAAAAACTAGAGTATATTATTCTTTAGTTAAATTCCATATTCTACCACCTTTTGACCATATTCATACCTAGTAAGACCATTTCACCAGTCAAAAAGCTCTAAGATCACAAAAACATTAGTATAAAAGTATTTAAATGAGGCTAGGCATGGTGGCTTATGCCTGTAATCCCAGCACTTTGGGAGGCCAAGGCAGGAGGACCACTTGAGGCCAGGAGTTTGAAACCAGCCTGGCCAACATAGCAAGACCCCATCTCTACAAAAATTAAATTAGTTGGGCACGGTGGCATGCACCTGTTGTCTTATCTACTCAGTAGGCTAAAGTAGGAGGATCATCTGAGCCCAGGAGCATAAGGCTGCAGTGAGCTATGATCACGCCACTGTACTCCAGCCTGGGTGACAGAGCGAGATCCTGTCTCTAAAAAAAAAAAAAGTATTTTAATGGGTCCCTCAAAATATATTCCACGAAAGGACACTCGTCTAGAACTCAGAAAAGCTAGGTTCCAGTCCAGTTTTGGCAATAGTTGTGTAACCTTGAGCAGATTCCTCTGGTCCTCAGTTTCCCCCTCTGAAATATGAGGGGTTTAAACTAGATCAGTAGTTCTCAACCTTAAGGCAGCACTACTCTCAGAGGGGTAGTTGGCAAGGTACACAGGTGATTTTGCTTGGCAAATGACTGGCAGAGATACATATTGCAGGGCTGGTAGGGAAAGCTAGGAATACTAACCATCTAGCACATCCCAGGACGGATAAACACAATGAAGAACTATCCTGTCCAATATCAAGAGCATATTACTCACTCTACCCCCAGAAATAACTGGACTAAATAATTAAGATCTTGTCAACCCCTAAAATTCTTTGCCATAGGCCAGTGTAACAAAGAATACTGCTAAACTGGTATTGATTGTCTATTAAGTCTGAACGGTGGTAAAACAGTCATGTTTTTCTTGGTAAACAAGGAGAAAAGAAAAAGAAAAACAGAAATTACTCTACATTTCATTTTCTAAAATGTGCAATTAACAAAACCTTCTAGAACCCGGCATAATAAGAATAAGATCTGAATATGGCAATGAACCTTACAACCTAAGAACTTAAGACATCTCTCCTTCTCTCACACACACACTCTCTTTCTCTCTCTCTCACACACACGCACACGCACACACACGCACACACAGGAGGAACTTTATTAACTGCAACCAGATGTTTCTTAACAACCATTTGTTTAAAAAATCACAAACAGTAAATTCCATTAGACTCTGTTGTTCACATTTGAAATCCAAGTAAGTCTGAGTTAGGGGCAAGTAAAAAAAGGTTGGAAAGCGTGCACAGAACAGCAAGATGTTCACTCTGCTGGTTCCATGTGTTTTGGGCCAATAAGAGAACATGGGTGGTTGTTTATCAGCTTCATCCCAAGAGTCAAGAGGGTGGAGTTGGAAAAGCTTTGCTTATTAATATAATTTACTATTTTTAATGCCTGCTCTCAACTGCTTCCCACAAATCTGCATTATGTACTCTGCCTTATGTATGGGAAACAGTGAACTCATTCTATCTGCTACTTGTCAACCTGAAGGTAAATCAGTTAGAATAAAAATTCTAATTCCAGGGACTTCACCACAAACGATTATGAACCAGCAATTAACTTACTGATACAATACCAGAGACGAAAAAAGCTTCCAAAACCCTAAGAGAAGAAGGGCCAACATTGAAATAGAATCTTTTGAGGAGATGGCTTTGAGAAGAAATAGCTTTTCTGATTTTTCTGGACACAAATCATGATAACTCCATCCAAACCTACTGCTAATCAAAGCCACATTTAACCCCTTCCTGAAACTAGACAAGAGATTACAGTGAATAAACCATTTCCTTTTAAGGATTAATTCTTTTAAAAAAGCAGTTATTTTCTATGGCAGAAAAGGCAGAGCTCTCTGGCCAGCCCCACCTTGGCAGCAGTCTCCTAGAATATAGCCTAGAGTTCCAGAAATTTAAAAATCCTGAATCTGCACTAGTTGCTTTTGCCAGTGGCCTCACTGGGCTGGTATCCAAACTCTAGGGCCTAATGTTTCGAAATAAGGCCAAACCCAGTGCTGAACAATCATCCTTACTGTTTACCAGTGTCTTACTTCTAAGAATCTTTTGCTACCAGCAAATTCTCATATATACTGGGGAAACTAATATTCATATTTGGCCCTGATGAATCATTATTTGCCCTGCCGCCCACCAGTTGACTTCTCGTAGCCAAGTCGATCTATCCACAACTGTTATTAACCTTCACAGACCTACACAGCCTCTGTTAAGGGCCAGTTGTGTGGGTTGGTTTACTTTGTACACTGAATAAGGAAGGAGAGGGGCAAACATCTCATCTCCATCTAATATTTGCAAAGGGTAGAATATAAGAAAAACCTAGGTAAGCTCTAGCAACTTTAATGCCACAGTGAACTTTTAACTGTCAGAATGCTTCCTTCACTCACCTCTGTTCCCAAATATTAGAGAACAATAAACAAAGGGTAATGAAGCCAGACCACCAAAAGCTACCCGTGTTTTATTCATTTCAAATAAGCATCTCATATTTATGTCCAAACAAAACTCTCTTTTCTTCTCTTCTCTTCTTCTTCTTCCTCTTCTTCTTTTCTCTTTCTCTCCCCAGCTCTCCTCCCCTCCCCCCACGGGCAAGTAATGATGGCTCCACTTTCTAAGTATACACTAAATCTCTGCGCATTTCTCACCATGTCTACCCCGACCACCACTTTAGTCCAAGCCACCATTATCTCTTTCTCAGATTATAG
Organism: Cheirogaleus medius; assembly: GCA_008086735.1. NCBI lineage: Eukaryota > Metazoa > Chordata > Mammalia > Primates > Cheirogaleidae > Cheirogaleus > Cheirogaleus medius. The sequence goes on along the minus strand of VBSM01000937.1, from coordinate 2,420,970 downwards.
CAATAGCCCGACTGATTGCCTTGCTTCCACTCTTACTCCTATAATCCATTCGGCTCCCAGAAGCCAGAAATCTCTTTTAAAAATATAAACCATGATACTCTCTATTTCATTATCCTGTTGTTTCTTCACTGCACTTATTGCTATCAGATAATACTGTATTTGTTTGTTTACTAGTGTATTTTATGTTTCTCCCTATTAAAATGCAAGTTCCAAAAGAGAAGAGACTTGGTCTGTCTCTTTCACCAATGTATCTGCAACATCTTGAACAGTGCCTGGCATACAGGAGATGTTCAATAAATATTTGTGGAATGACTGAGTGAATGATTATTTCACAGACTTTTAGTGAGCGCTTATCTGATAAATTTGTTCTAGGTGCTATGGGTGATGAAGACAAATAAGATATAGTTCCTGCCCTGGAGTAGCTGATAGGAAGGGCAGAGACATGAAATCATTATAATACAATGTGGTGAATATAATAATAAAAGTATAAATCAAAGGCACCTGAAGTATTATACAAGAAGAGTCATCTGACTGCATATGGGTGCAATGCAGAAAGCTTCAAAGAAGGAAGAAATTTGAGCTGGAGTTTGAAGAATGAGTAAATTTTCCACATTGAGAAAAACTGTGATGGATGTAGCACGCAAAGGGAACAGAACAGGCAAAAAATGGAGTCTTAAGCAAAGATATGGGGCACAAGAATGTGGACTGTGTTCAGGAAACAATAAGTAGTTTGGTAGGTGGAGTAGGTGACATATATCAGAGGAAATGATAGAAAACGAAGCTTGAAGAGGTGGGCTGTGGTCAGATTATAAAGGGTCTAATTAAGTTTGGCACTAATTCTTATATAGACAGTGTGGAGTCAACTGCAAGTGACATTTTCAGGGATTCATCCATTCAACAAATATTTATCTAGCATCTGACCGGATTCACTTTTTAGGAAGATAACCCAGGCAACAGGGGCAATTCTATAGCATCAAAATTGTGTTTAATGCTAACATATTTACAGATGAAACGATACGGTGTTTGAGAATTTGCTTCATAATAACCCAGGCCCAGGGAAGGAAAGTACTACGTGAGGGGTAGATAAAACAGATTTGGGCATATGTTAATAATTGTTGAAGCTGGGTATGGGGACATAGAAGTTCCTGATCTATTATCTCTACTTCTGTGTATATTTGAAATTTTCCTTATTAAAAATGGAAACAAATTTAACTAAGTTTACAACGGAAATAATCTAAAATATCTATTAATAAGACCTTATTTAGTAAAAAATTATGGTAGATATGTAGAATGGAATACCATGCAACATTTTTAAATGATAGCAAAAAATTCACAAGGACATGGGGAGATATTCAATATGTGTGATTTAGTAAAAAAGAGAAGTTATCAAAAGCAGTATATATACTATGCTCTAATTTTTGAGTGGGATGTAGAGCTTGACAGATCAGAGTTTCTGACACTTACTATGTGACCTTGGGTAAGGGAGATAATAGCATTTACCCATCATAAAGTTTTTGTAAGAATTATATTGACATAATAAATGTAAAGCCCTTAAAAGCTTATCATTATCAGCTACATGCAGCAAGAGATACTTAAAAAAAAGGAGGCCAGGCGCAGTGGCTCCCGCCTGTAATCCCAGCACTCTGGGAGGCCAAGGCTGGAGGATCGCTCAACGTCAGGAGTTAGAAACCAGCCTGAGCAAGAGCGAGACCCCGTCTCGACTAAAAATAGAAATAAATTAATTGGCCAACTAAAAATATATAGAAAAAATTAGCCGGGCATGGTGGCGCATGCCTGTAGTCCCAGCTACTCGGGAGGCTGAGGCAGGAGGATCGCTTGAGCCCAGAAGTTTGAGGTTGCTGTGAGCTAGGCTGACGCCACAGCACTCTAGCCTGGCAACACAGAGAGACTCTGTCTCCAATCAATGAATCAATCAATCAATAAAGATGGAGGAAGGGCCCACTAGCCAAGGAACACAGGAAGCCACTAAAAGCCGAAAAGGGCAAGGAAACAGATTTTCCATTCAAAGCCTCCAGAAAGAACCAGCCAATACCTTGACTTTAGCCCAGTGAGACTTCAGACTTCTGAACTCCACAACTATAAGAGAATAGATCTGTGTTGTTTTAAGCCACTAAGTTTGTGGTAATTTGTTACAGTGGCAATAGGAAAACAATAAAAGGTGTACATACTATCAAAAAATACAGTTTACTCAGGAAAAACAAAAGTTTGAATTGTATGAGTCCATTTATACACAGATTTTCTTCCACGCCTGTATACATGAATTTTCTTCTGCCTCTGCCACCCCTGAGACAGCAAAATCAACCTCTCCTCTTCCTCGGCCTATTCAATGTGAAGACTAGGATGAACCTTTATGATGATCTTTTTTTTTTAGAGAGACAGGGTCTCATTCTGTCACCCAGGCTGGAGTGCAGTGGCATGATCATAGCTCACTTCAGCCTCAAACTCCTGGGCTTAAGAAATCGTGCTGCCTCAGCCTCCCAGGTAGCTAGCTAGGACTACAGGTGCACATCACCACGCCTGGTTAATTTTTCTTATTTTTTTGTTGAGACTGGGTCTTGCTATATTGCCCAGGGTGGTCTCGAACTCTTGGCCTCAAGCGATTCTCCTGCCTCGGCCTCCCAAAGTGCTAGCTAGGATTACAGACATGAGTCACCGTGCCTGGCCCTGCAACTGTTTTTTCCTTCAAATGGCTACCAACATGAGCCAACAACCATTGTCAAATAATTCATCTTTTCTCCACTGATCTGAAATGTCATCTTCATCCGATATGACATTTCTGCATTCAATCTATTCCTAGACCTTCTAGTTTATTCCATTGTCCTTATAATCATGTACCAGTACCACAACGTTTTAACTATTGTAGTTTAATAACATGTTATATTTTAATCTCTGATAAAACTAGTCTCCCCTAAATATTCCCCATTTCCTACTTCCTCTGAGATTTCATGCTTGGTTGTTTTTACACATAAATTTTACAATCAGCTTGCTTAGTTAATAAAAAATGTTTCTTTATTTGCACTGAGTTTAATTCACTTTAACAAATTTACTTAGGTGAACTGATATTTTTATGTTATTATCTTTTTTTTTCAAGAATATGGCATGCCTTTCTATTAGTCTCGGTCTTCTTTTATGTCCCTCAGTAATATTTTTTCTTCATGCAGAACTTATATATTTTTTATTAAGTTTATTCTTAAGTATTTTTTCTGTTGCTATCAAAATGGGGTACTTCCTTCCATTATATATTCTGATTGTCACTAGTTTATGTCAAAACAATTGATTTCAGGATGCCTGAGGAATCTAGGATCCTTCTTTGAATGTATATCCAGGATTTAGACCAACAGATTACCGAGAGTGGAGGCTGGCCAGTGGGACCCTCAAGCATCCCTCTCTGAGACAGAGCGAGGCAAGACTACTCTGTGTGTCCAGTAAAGATCAAGGCTGTGGAGGCTAGGTGAATCCACATGCCCTCTCCCTAAGTCCAAAGCAAGGGGACTTGTGTGAGGGACATCCAGGGAGTCCCTGATTCTGAATACTAATGAGTAACCCGCTCTCACACTATGAGCCCCTGATAAGTAGTAACTGGCTAGAAGGTTACACATTTCTCTTCCCCCATCCCAGGGGAGCTTGCCCCGAGAAGCATGGGACTCTCTCTGCACTGAGGTGCTCATGGAAACTGCAAATAACTGAGTCCTCTCTGGGTGGCCAGTGAAAACTACCTTCTTATTATAAGCAGCTCTTGCCTTGGGAGAAACACTAGGCCTGCTCAGCAAGAGATGTGTTGGAATACCCTCCGGCAAAGTTCAACCAGATTTCTTTAATCTTCTCTCAGCCTGTAATATAAATTCTATTCAGATAAAATCATAGGAACTGTTAACGACTTTTTCCTTTGGTTGTTTTTTTTCCTGCTAACTTCTAATTGGCTGTAAAATAGGGATCACAGGGGCTTGCTAAAGGATTCCCATAGTCACAAAACAGGCCTCCCCAGTGTCCCAGGCCTCTTATCAGTGAAGCCCATTACATTTCTCATGTGTCCCAGGTAGCTGAGTCCATTTCCACACTATGGTCTTATTACATGCTGAGAATCTGTTTCTTTTGGCCTTGCGTGTATGTATGTATGTGTGTGTGCATCTGTTAGGTTAACTAGTTAACCCCTTCTTAATTCCCTAAGCTTTTTTTCCTTTATTCCCACCATCTTCCTTTAACACTGGCAGATCTAACACTGCTCTTCCTTGTTACTTTTTCTTCCTCTCATATCAGGCTCCTTTCATTCTCCAACAATAACAAAAAGATGATTTAATGATCTTGCTTGGGGTAGGGGGACTGCCAGGAGAGACTGAGAGACAGCCCTGGGGCCAGCTGTTTCCTAATCAGAGCATCTATAGGAAAACTACCAGATTGGGGGCACAAAGTGCTACAGAGAAACTGAAGCTGTCTTTGATCGTATGTTGTCCCCTACCTTTTCTCTCCATCTCCATTTACTAGTTCTTTATTTGCTGGTATTTGGGGGAGGCACGTTTATGCTCACTCACAACTGTATGTATGTGCACTTTCCTCAACTTATGCTCTACCCAATGGGAGAAATGCCCACCTAAAGATCACCCTCTTCCACAGTGCCCCAATGCTTGCATGTTTTGGTTTTTCATTGGCTGCACCATTAATTGATTTCAGCTGCAACTATAATAACCCTGTGGAATGGTTTCCAAGCATTTCAAGCCAACATATTTTTCGCTTGAAATTTTCAAACCCACAAAATGTTCTCCAACCCCTTCTATGTGTTCCACTGTTGTGGTGATGATGCATTTAATGGTGGAAAAGAAACCACATAGGAACACAGGACTATCAGGCTCATAAAGCAGTCACTTGGTCTGGTACGCCTGCCTTGAATATAGATCACATTTACACAGTACCAGAGAGCTAACATAAAGGCAGTTACTGCCTCAGACTGGGAGTTAGGAAGGCTCCTCAATATATATAAAATCTAATGCCCAATATTCTCTACAAAACTGGTCCTCACCAGGATTCCCCATCTCATAGAGTGGCCCCCACCACCCATCCAGAAACCAGAGAATCATCCTTGATATCTCCATCTCCCTTGCCTTCTATACCCAATCCATCACCAAGTCCCACTGATGTAAACTCCTAAATATCCCTTTAAAATAGTCCTCATCCAAGCCATCTGCACCTCTCGCATGCACTACGCCAACTACCACCTAATCGGTCTCCCCTCTTCCATTCTTACCCATATTAGGTTCATTCTACATTGTGCAGTCAGAGTAAGCTCAAAATATAAATCACATCAATTGAATCTTCCTGTTTTAAACCCTCTGATGGGTTTACACTGTATCTCCTTAGCAAGGCCTCCAGGCAACTACTCAGTCAATGCCTTCCAACCACACTGGTCTTCTTTTAATTCTTTGTAGGAAAAAAAAAGCTCTTTCCAAGTTCAGAGTCTTGGCACACATTGCCTGGGATGTTCTTCCCAATCCCCTGTCCATATCTGTGTGTAGTTGGTGCCTTCTTCTCATTCAATTCTCAAATTAAATGTCATCTCTCCTAAGAGGTCTTCCCTTACCGCTCTACCAGAAGAAAGTCCCCCTCTGTTACTCTCTAAGCCTCTGTTTATTTCCTTCACAGTTTTTATCACAACTTACTATTATTTTATTTGTCTGCTTACTTGTTTTCTGCCTATGTCTGGAATATAAGTTTCGTAAATGCAGAGACCATGTTAGTCTTATTTACCACACTATCCCAGTGCCTACTATATAAAAGGTGCCCAATGAGCATCTCTTAAGAACTTCAGTTCTGACTGAGCTGAACACTTCCTTATCCCGCTCCCTTGCCCTTCCTCAGTATCCCGGATTAGGTTTTTGCAGTATTCTTTTCATAAAGTCTTTGCCATGTGTGGTAGGTATTAGTGCTGTTCACCAAATATTACTGATTCCTCCTTCAAGGCACCTGGTAGGATCGCACTTCCTTGCCTGCCTCAAAGGCAGCTATGGCCATGTAACTTTCTTTGGCCAATGGAATACAAGCAGAAGTAATGTGTGTTATTTCCAGCAGAAGCTTTAAGAGCCATGGAGCAAACCCTCATGTTCTTTACCCTTTTGCCCCACTGAACATGAAAGCATGAGTGAATATGGAGCTTCCATTATCCTCAGCCCCTAAGTATCTATGATAAGCGGACATGCCAGCCAGACTTTCATGGATATACATCATGATTGAGAAATAAGCCTTTGTTGTAAGGCCATTGACATTATGGTGGTCATTTGATACTCCAGCACAATGTAGACATTCTCACTGATATACATTATCACTGATTGTTAGTACTAGATTCACAAACAGATTTATTTTAATGCCATAGCTTTCCACTCTTGCACACAACCTCCATCCCAGATGTGTTCACATAGTCACTACTTCCTAGTGCATAACAGAACTTCATCATTCACGACTATGACAAAAACAGGATTCTTAGAGAGGGTTTTGGAGAAAAGTTGTTTTATATAATAAACACTCTATGAGTGTGGCTGATTGGTCACAAGAATATCTTACCTTGAAAAGAAAGTAAGAAAAAAATAGAAACATTAGGATAATTATATTGAAAGAGCTACACAATTCAACTAACAGTCAAGTGTGGCTCAAGTGTGGTGTAAACAACATATCAGTGACCATCAGAGGACAAGGTGTTAAATCTAACTGAGAAGCCATCTCAAAGGTTGTAGCATTTGGGCCTGGCATAGAAAGATTCTATCCAGTAATATATTTGGAATAACAAAGAAAGCTAAATAAAACTCTACTCAATTCCACAAATACTTTCTGAAATCCTGGTATATGCAGTGCTGTAGGCTTCTAACTGTGCAGTAATACAATGACCATTAAGAGACAACTCTTGTCTTTCAAGAGCATCCAATGTAGCAGTGAAGATGAATGCATAAATATCTATAATATTGAGTATCATACAAACATCATGAGGTAAATTGTCCCAAGAGAGTTTGAATAAGGAAGAAATCACTTTCAACTGGTGAGATCTGGGAGGAATGCAAGGAAAAAGTAAGATTTAGAATGGGTCTTACAGGATGGGAAGATTTCAACAACAGTATTCCAGGAAAAAAGAATGGCCTCAGCAAATGGGTATGAGGAGGAACAGAGGTGAGCATAGGTCTGGAGAACCGTGAGGAGTCCAAATTAACTTGACAAGAGATATAAGGGAGGTAGCAGGATATAATGCTGGAAAAGATAGTTGGGCCCATAATCTTGAAAACCTTGAAGGTCAGGCTGAACACTCTTTTCTTGAAGAAGCTGGCAGTGTGGGAAGCTATTGAAGGTTTCTGAACAGGAAGTGGCAGAGTGCCTTGGTTTGGAACAGCCCATCTGGAATCAGTACAGGATGAACTGAAGGGGAAAGAGAGAGACAGTTGGGGACTAGTATTTGCTCAGGCAAAAAGTAACAATGGTTTGAAATGCAGCCGCAAGAGGGGCAAGGAAAAGGTGCAGATAAATGTAAAAACCACTGTTAGAGGTAAACCTACCAGACTTGGGCATTTATTGGATATAAAGTTCATAGGAGAAAGGAAGAAAGAAAGGCTGTCTTTGAGCTTTCAAGTCTAGCCAACAGGCAGGCTAGGGTTAACATGAACCAAAATAATAAAGTCAGTAGGATATAGGGAAAATGCTTATCTGGGTTTTGACTCAAAGCAAAGACAAAGTAAATAATGACTAAATGTCAGTTTAAATCTCATCATTAAAGCCCAGGTGTAAATAAATCCAATATATATCTTATATTGATAGACCTCATGATCTGTTCTCTTCAAACAGCCCAATGAGAGATATGGATAGTGCTATATCAAGAATTAGACACCAAAGAAACAGGCCCTGATACTATATTCAGAGGAGTGCTTATCAGGTCAGGTTCCCAAATGGTTCCAAACATTTTCATAATGAAAAGAGACATGATAGGTTCCACATATAGCCAGTAATTTTTAAAGTCTGGGAGTCAATTGAACACTATAGACTCTCTCTCTCTCTGAGAAAAACAAACATAAGCACAGACTCACACATTAAAATGTAAAATTGGGGGAGAAATTTTCACAAAACTACTAATGGAGAGGTGTAATTGTACAAGAGTATCTGAAGTAAAGATTTGGATAGCATGCCTAGAAAGAATGACAGTGTCCTAGAATACTGGAATTTGAACAAGCCGGCACTAGATCACAATGATGATGGAGAAAACAAAGTCAAAGATGGAGAATTAAGATACCGTTCCAGCTGCCAAATGTCCCTGTGTGCTAATTAGGAAAAGGAGCACAGCTGCCAAATGTTTCAAGCCTACAGACTCCAGCAACACACTCTTTATTCAGGAATCTATGGTTTCGGGAGTTTTTTTTTGGAAGCTTTCATACCCCTAGCCTCAGAGCCCAGATACAGAACCAGTGTCAAATGCCTTTAACTTTAGCAGAACAGAATATTGAGACTTTTCCTTCCTGAGGGAAGGAAAAAAGGCACCAAATAAATTGAAAAAACAAATCCACAAAACCCAAGTCAAGGAGACACAACTGGGAGGAAGCATTCCTAGAGAGAAGGGTTTATTACAACTGAAATATAAAAATCATATGCCTTTTTTTAAATTGCTACTCTTCCCTACAGATCAGCAATTTTTTGTACATCAGGCGTATTTTCCGTTCAAAGGTGTTGATGTTAAAATGACATCTTTCAGGCCAGGCACAGTAGTTCACGCCTGTAATCCTAGCACTCTGGGAGGCCGAGGCGGGAACATCCCTTGAACTCAGGAGTTCGAGACCAACCTGAGCAAGAGTGAGACCCCCATCTCTACTAAAAATAGAATAATTAACCAGGTGTCATGGCACACGCCTGTAGTCCCAGCTACTCGGGAGGCTGAGGCAGGAGGATCACTTGAGCCCAGGAATTTGAGGTTGCTGTGAGCTAGGCTGATGCCACTGCACTCTAGTCTGGGCAACAGAGTGAGACTCTGACTCAAAAAAAAAAAAAAACTGGTTAGGATGATAAATTTAATGTTATGTGTTTTTTACCACAATTTTTGAAAAAGAATTGGTATGAAATGGAAATAGGAACATAAAAGGGATGCACATTATTTACTTTGAAATTATAAAGTTCTATATAAACATACAGCATTAGCTTGCCCTCATCTATCCCCCTAGTCCACTTATTACAATCTTTGAGATGATTTTCTTTCTTCTCTATCTTGGCACAGCCACATTCCTGCATTACAGCTGAGATCAGGCCTGTCTGTGTACACCTGGGGTTCTGTAGACGTTAGCAGAACAGCTGGGAGGGTACCAAATCCCCATCCTGTTGGAAGCAGACGCTGTGGCAGAATAAGTGATCTCTATCTTCATCAGGTCTAGGTGGTAGGTGAGTTTTCACAGAAAATGCAAACAACCTGAGATGAGTGAAAAGGAAAGAGAGTGTCCACATTCCCATTTTTTAACCTTCAATTCACTGTATGCAAATCTTTCGTCCAAGAGATTTTTTTCTAAACCTTTGGGACATAATGGGCTCAGGGAAGTAACAAGATAGTATGTAATGAGCAATAGTCTGATGATAACTAAATGCAATTGATAATCCTGGACTGTTTCCTGGACCAGAAAAGAAAATAATTATAAAGGACATTATTAGGACAGTTAGTGAAATTTGAATATGGATTTTAGATGATAGTAGCATATCAGTGTTAAATTTCCTGATTTTAATCATTGTACTGTGGTTATTTAACAAATATCCTTTTTCTTAGGAAATAAATGCTGAAGAAAAAAAACAATACATGCTGAAGGATTTAAGGGAAAAAGTCATGATATATGAAATTTACTCTCAAATGGTTCAGAAGAAAATAATAATATGCAAATAATCAAAGACAAAATAAGGCAAATGGAACAAAATGTTATCAGTGAATCTGAATGAAGGACATACTAAAATTCTTTGCACTATTTTTGTAACCTTCATGTAAGTTTGAAATTATTTCAAAATAAAATGTTTTTAGGCTGGGTGCAGTGGCTTATGCCTGTAATCCTAGAACTCTGGGAGGCCGAAGTGGGAGGATCGCTTGAGGCCAGGAGTTGGCCAGCCTGGGCAACATAGCACAATGTCAGTCTCTCCAAAAAATACAAAAATTAGCCAGGCGTCATGGTGTGTGCCCATAGTCCCAGCTACTCAGGAGGCTGAGGCAGGAGGATCGCTTGAGAATAGGAGTTCAAGGCTGCAATAAGCTATGATCACACTCCACCCTGGGGAACAGACTGAGACCCTGTCTCTGTAAAAAATATATATGTATGTTTTTAAAAACAGTAATGCAGAAATCAATAGACCTGGGTTCTAGCTCTCCTGTATCCTTTGGGAAAGTTACTTGGCATCTTTTAGTTCAATTTATTCATCTAGTAAAATGGGGATAATGATGCCTATATGTCCTATCTTTTTTCCAGAATTGTTCCAAAATACAAAGCATAATGATGATGCCCACATGGAAGACTTGGAAAAAACAAAACCTTTAGAGTCAAAAGACCTAGATTTAAATCCACTGCTCTACACCACTTCTATGAATGTACTATTGGTCACTGATCCTACCTTAAGCCTTAGTATTTCCATCTGTAAAATGGGAGCAACAATACATACCTCAATGGATCATTATGGAGGTAAAATGAAACAATGCCTAAATGAAAGCCCTATATAATTGATAGGGCTTGATAACATACCAGAAGAGATAAGAACCATGTGTTCATCTCCAAATGATGCCACAAATTTGGCTTAGCAGTACCTTGTCAATGTCTTCTATTATAAATTAGGTAGAACAATACAAAACTATATAACTGGGAAAATTAATAAAAATATTTTTGTAATATAAAGGTCAATCAAATATTAACACAATAATGTCCTACTTTTTCAGCATTATCAGATAATAAGCCATCAAAGAAAGTTAACTTTCAATTTAAATAAAGGTTATCCCTTCAAACACTGAGAACTCTTATAATTTAACCATTTTAATAGAAAGCTAACATTTAATTTCCTACCTTCTTACATGATTTTTGGATGATTCAATTTCATCATTGTAACACCATCAATCTTAGGCTGTCATATACTCGAAGAATGTTCAGATATGTGGGACTATTGAACTCCACGTAAAATAGGCCCAAAGCACAATGGTTTATAAACCTTGTATCTATTCTTCCAGATATTTTCAGGCTCCTGACCTACTTCAATTCAACTGTCACTTCTTTTTCATATCAAAGTTCTGTTTCTAGACTCTTCCCCACTTCACCTCCACACCCCTAGGTTCCGCTAATAAATTTCTGAGGGGTAGAAACCACATCAGAATCTAAATGAAGACCCAATAAACTCAGGACAACATCCTCTCCCATGGAATAGATTGCCCAGTGAAAACCACTTTAGATATTTTATAGGGGGGCAGCCACTAGATTCCCAGTTTTATTCTAGATGTTGAGATTATTAGAAAACTGACCTTCAAATGTGTAGTGGTATTACTATCATGAAGCAATGATGGCAGTGACAAGATTCTAATCATTATGCATATTAAATTAGTTATTCTAATTAGCAACTGATCCACAGGCTTATAAATAAGAAGTTAAGCCAGGTAAGCAAAATTACTTGATACATCCTGTAGTCTTTTTCTTTTTCTTTTTTTTTTGAGACACGGTCTCTCTCTGCCAGCCAGGATCGAGTGCAGTGGCGTCATCACAGCTCACCGCAACCTCGAACTCCTAGGCTCAAGCAATCCTCCTGCTTCAGCCTCCCAGGTACCGTGTTTCCCCGAAAATAAGTCAGGGTCTTATATTTATTTTTCCTCAAGAAGACACCCTAGGGCTTATTTTCAGGGGATGTGTTATTTTTTTTAAGTACGGTACAACCATCTACATTTATTCAAATATACTTAAGTCGTCTTCTTCTGGAACATCATCATAACTCTCCAAACCCCGAATTCCATCCTGAATTTCTTGCGAGTCTATTTCCTTTAGAACCATTGGACCCGATCTCTCATGTCGAGCCATAGAGCTCTCATGGGGCAGATGAGAAGGGCTGCTCATCTTCTTTACCGCTCCGCTACAAAACGCATGGGTTGTGCAGATGCTGCGTAGCCACGCCCATCGCTAGGTCTTATTTTCGGGGTAGGGCTTCTATTGTGCAAATGCTTAGAAATCCTGCTAGGGCTTATTTTATGGGTAGGTCTTATTTTCGGGGAAACACAGTAGCTGGACTACAGGCGCACACTACCACACCTGGCTATTTTTTTTCTATTTTTAGTAGAGACGGGGTCTCGCTCTTGCTCAAGCTAGTCTCGAACTCCTGAGCTCAAGGGATGTTCCCACCTCAGCCTCCAGAGTGCTAGGATTACAGGCATGAGGCACCGTGCACTGCCCATCCTATAGTCTTTAAGTCTCAATTAATCAACATTTTCTTACAGGCCTACAGCATTTAATAAAAAAGAACTTTCAATTCCATGATCTCACTTGATTCTCAGAATAATCTTGTGAGGTGAACAGGGAAGGTGTTCTTGATCCAATTTCACATATAGGGAAACTGAGGCTCTAAAGATTAACTGTACTTAAGATTATATGGTTAGCAAAAATTTGGGACTAAAATCCTAGTTCTAGGAATCCTAGGCCAGTGATCATTCTGCTGGGCCACACTGACTTTCATGAACTCACTGTAGCATCTCCATACGTACAATGTCTCTGAAGAACATTTTATCAGCTGAAGAGAAGGAATTGTGGACTATTTCCAAAAAGTACAGGCCCAACAATATGGTAATCATCACTAGGCAGGGGATTATAAACTTTGCAGACCAAAATCGCTTTTATAGGTTCAGCAATGCCGTAGAATGCTGAGGACAATGTTCAGAATGTCATAAGACAGCTGGAGATGATCCAGAGAGATGACAAAAAACTGACCAAGCAATGGATGTGTTTTTAAATGAGGCACTAATAGAAAAATTACAAACCTTTTGTCTGAAAAGACTAGGAATGAGGACTGAGGGTTGAAAATAGAAATCTTTAAAATCATACAAGGTAAGGATATGTGAATACACTTTATTTTAGCAAATCTAAAAACCAGAACTTGAGGGGGTATCCTCTTAAAATTTCAAAGAATTATTTTTAGGATAAATTAAACAACTCCTTTATGTGGGTTAGAAGGTTTAGGAATGATTTAGAAAAATTAATATTAGATCAAGACATAGAGAAATTAGGACTTCTTAAGTATCTAATCACTATGTGAGGTAATGTCATTCTTCCCATAAACCATCTCCTAATGCCACTGTCCAAAACAAAACTCCTGGCTAAATGAATTATGGGTCTGACTCAAAGTAGCATATCTAATGCTTTTATGAGTCTGTTCATGCAAATATTATGGACCCTAAAGACAGCTTTAAAATTATTTATCACATTCTTCAAAAAATTAAAAAAAGAATTACTATATGATACAACAATTATACTTCTGGGTATATCTTACTCCATTTGTGCTGCTATAACAAAATACCACAGACCAGGAAGTTTATAAAGAATAAAAATTTCTTTCTCCCAGTTCTGGAGGCTGGGAAATCCAAGATCAAGGTGCCAGCAGGTTAGGTGTCTGGTGAAGGTCCAGGTTCTGCTTTCACATGGCAGAAGGTGGAAGAGCAAAAAAAAGGGACGAACTCTCTTCATCAAGCCCTTTATAATGGCATTAATCCATTCATGGAGACAGAGCCCTTGTGACCTAAACACCTCCCCAAAGGCCACACCTCCCAATACTGTTGCATTGGAAATTGAGTTTCCAACACATGAATTTTGGGGGACACACTCAGACCACGGCAGGGTATATACCCAAAGAATTGAAACCAGGGTCTCAAAGAGATACATGTACATCCATGTTCATAGCAGCATTGTTCACAATAGCCAAAAGGTGGAAGCAACCCAAGTGTATATCAATAGGTGAATATGTACATAATGGAATATTATTCAACCTTATAAAGGAATGAAATTCTGACATGTTACAACATGGATGTGTTGGGACCAAAGGAAAACTTCCCCTCCATCCTCGGAAGATTTGCTGAAATTCAACTGACAAAAGGCAGATTAAGACTGGGCACAGTGGCTCACACCTGTAATCCTAGCACTTTGGGAGGCCGAGGTGGGAGGATCCCTTGAGGTCAGGAATTCAAGACCAGAATGAGCAAACAAGTGAAACCCCCATCTCTACAAAAAAATAGAAAAATAGGTATGGTGGTGCATGCCTGTAGTCCCAGCTACTCGGGAGGCTGAGGCAGGAGGATCGCTTGAGCCCAGGAGTTTGAGGTTGCTGTGAGCTAGGTTGATGCCACGGCACTCTAGTCCGGGCAACACAGTGAGACTCAGTCTCAAAAAAAAGAAAAAAATCAAAGAAGTATATTTTGGGGTGAAATATTTTGGTTTCCTTCAGATGAACCTTGAGAACATTATGCTAAGTAACATAAACCAGTCACAAAAAGACAAATACTGTATATTTTCACTTATATGAGGTACTTCAACTTACAGAGTAGTCAAATTCATGAGACAGAAAGTAGAATGATGGTTGCTAGGAGCTCAGGGCAGGGAGAAATGCGGAGTTGTTGTTTAATGGGTACAGTTTTAACTTTATTATATCACTGGAGTTCTGGAGATGGCTGGTGGAGATAGTTGCACAACAATGTGAACATACTCACTTCCACTGAACTAGACACTTAAAAATATTTAAGGTGGTAATTTTTATGTTATATATATTTTACCATAATTAAAAATTGTTTATCAGATTTAAGTATACCCCCTTTCCTGCCCCTATAGGGAAGGTGGAGAATGAAAATGCGATTTCATAAACTGAGAAGAATTTGCTTAAAACAGCGCATAAAAAGAAAGATACTAGGCCTATCTCAGCCATGCACTTGGTACCTGAAAAGGGAAGAAAGCAACTAAGTATGGCTTTTCACATGAAACTGTTTATTTTATTGTCCAATATTAATGTTTTAGAGCATTTCTTCATTTATACTAATACTTCATTTATTCTAAAAGTAGTCCAGATGTCAGATCAGAAATCCAAATTCCTGAGTCCCATTGCCACCTTGGCCAAGGCTCCCTACAATCACAAAGAGCTGCTACAGTGACTCAAAGCCAGGCAGGAAGCAAAGGGAGAGGAAAGACAAACAAGTCAAATAGTCTGCCATGAAATGTGAAATTATTCCTCTCCAACTTGTTTAGGCCCAGCGTGTAATAGACTCTGTTTATGTATTTCTTCTGGGGATTCTAATTACTTCTGTAACAACTGGGGCATAGTGAGAAGTTCAAAAAGAGGCCAGCTTTCTAGAGACAGAGGATGTTTGTATGTTCTGTGAGAGGAGTCCTAAGCACATCCCCATTGATGTACACTGTGGCTTTGTCTATCAGAATAACCAACATGAAGGTAATCAATGTCAAATCTCTGGGGAAGTAGGCAGATTCAAAGATTTGGTGCTGGAGAAGACAACGTATCCTCTACACTCACACCCACATATTACTGTCACTGTGCTTTTCTTCCAAGCCAACACCATCTGCCTATAAAATCCACAGCATAACCACCTATCCTCCCCCATAACCCCGTCCAGGATACTTTGTTCAACCTCCGATGTTATGGAACAGACATAAAAGGGGTTCTCTCTATTTCTTGCAATTCCAATAACTAAGAAACCCTAGACAAAACATACTTTGAATTGCCATATGGCACTTTAATTGCACCTTTATCTACTCTCCTAATTTAGGCAGAAGCAGCTGGTAAGGGGGAAGGAAGTCTCTTTATAGTATACTGCACAATATTCACAGGACAAGGGGAAAGACGGCCTTGAAAGGGATAGACTTATGTTAAGAACCAGGGCAGCAGACCAGGTCCCATTATTGGGACCTTAGATTAATCCTTAGATAAGCCACTTAACTGTTCTGTGTCTCAATTTATCTCCCACAAAATAGGTTCTTATTATTCATTCAAATAAAATACTTAAGAGAATACTGAGGGCCAGGCACCGTGTTAGGCACTTTGATCAGACCTAAAGATTATTCCCTTTCTCAGTGCCAGTAGAGCCACAATGAAGATATGACAACCACACTCAAGGGCATTACAAATAACAATGCTAATCTTTCTCAAGTGGTTACTATAAAAAACGACCAGGCACATCAACACCTTCTTGGTGAGTGAGGCTGCTTTTATTTGCTCTCCCAAAAGGCTTTCTGACCAGTCCCTACTTTACTGTCAGTGGAGTATCCGCAGGGCTGTCTGACAGGAAGAAATATGTGCTCACATTCATTTGCTCTTCTCTTTATAAAGTATATTCTTGAATTCTCAAAGAATGACCCACATCTAAACACCAAGTAAGTTATTAAATACCACAATTTGTTTATTTATGGTATCAGCATTGACATGTTTTTTTAAAAAATATACTTAAACAGTAGAGACTGATATTTATTAAGAGTATATTACTTTCAGCCTGTAATCCTAGCACTCTGGAAGGCCGAGCCGGGAGGATTGCTTGAGCTCAGGAGTTCCAGACCAGCCTGAGCAAGAGCGAGATCCCGTCTCTACTATAAATAGAAAGAAATTAGCCAAACAACTTAAAATAGAAAAAATTAGCCAGGCATGGTGGTGGGTACCTGTAGTCCCAGCTACTTGGGAGGCTGAGGCAGGAGGATTGCTTGAGCCCAGGAGTTTGTGGTTGCTATGAGCTAGGCTGATGCCACGGCACTCTAGCCCAGGCAAGAGAGTGAGACTTTGTCTCAAAAAAAAAAAGAGTATATTACTTTCAGATATGTTGTTTCATTCATATACTCAATGACCAAGGTTGGTATTACTGTCTCCATGTATAGTTGGGGAAACTGAGACTTTAAGAAGTCCATAGCTTACCAAATTCCACCCAGATAGTCAACAACAGGCAGGGAATTTGAACCCAGGTCTGTGTGCCTCCAAAGCCAACATTCATTCCCACAACTTAATGCCATTGTGCTAAGCCTTGCTATTACCATTACTTAGTGATGAGCTCAATTTCCTAGATAGAGAATATGTTGAAACCTAAACTCAGTAACCTAACTTCAAGCAAGACTATGTTTTTAACCACTTTAGTCCCAAGTGTCCTTTAGGTACGTAAGATTTTTTTTTTAAAAAAAAAGAAGACTTAATTAAAGCCCCGGGGTCCAAGAGTTATCATTTCCCCTAACAAACTAGTTTCTCATGCTCCCAAAAGGACAGAAGTTAATGATGGAAGACATCTACGAGGCAACGCCCTAACTCCATTCCTTCTCTAGCTCTCAACTGTCTTAGCTGATTTAGGTGGCTGGAAAGCAGAGGGCTTGACTCCATGACCTCCCAGAACCCCTTCTAACACTGTAATTCTGATTTTCTTTGCCCTACTTGCACAAGGGAACCTCTGATTATTCTCTAAAGCTAGGTTTTAGAGGCCAGATTGCTCCATTTTAGTAAAGGTACCATAAATAACATGAGATTGCATCTTATAACAGCCACACTTTTAAAATCTCTATTAAATCATACCAAAATAATCACACTGAAATAACAAGATCATACCAATCAATCAGAAGGAATAAATAAGAACCAAGGAAGCTAAGAGGTGCTCCTATTCATAACATTTCTTTTCTTTAGACCTCAGTAAAATATTATCTGACCCACTGAGGAAAGCCTGACTGGGCAAAATGCCCTGTGGTGTGTTCTGTGGTTCCCATTCTGTAGCCTTCACTACCTGTTATATTACATCATTGTTAACTATTAATATAAAGGGAACTGCTGTCTGGCTGGCCCCTTTAATGAAGCAGAAGTTCCCAAATCTGTCAAAGAGACAAAAGGGTCTGTGTTATCTTATGACAAATAACATATCAGAAACCTTGGGTTTCTCTGACAGTAGAGCTGTACACTGCTTATATATTATCTGTACAATACACTTTAAGGTTAAATATACAGGTTCAGAGTTCAAAATCAACAAATGCATACAAACTATTCAAGGGCTTTGTAAAAGATCCCAGCCACTACCTATAACAGGAAAGAGGAAAGGGGTTCATGACCAAATACCCAAAGACATACAATCAAAAACAAACTGTTCTCTAGAAGGCTAAGGCAGGAGGATCTCTCAAGGTCAGGAGTTCCAGACCAGCCTGAGCAAGAGCGAGACCCCATCTCTACTAAAAAAATAGAAAGAAATTAGCTGGACAACTAAAAATATATAGAACAAATTAGCCAGGCATGGTGGCGCATGCCTGTAGTCCCAGCTACTCGGGAGGCTGAGGCAGGAGGATCGCTTGAGCCCAGGAGTCTGAGGTTGCTGTGACCTAGGCTGACGCCACGGCACTCTAGCCCAGGTGACAGAGTGAGACTCTGTCTCCAACAAGAAAAAAAAAAAACTGTTTCTGCACTGGAGAATCAATGTGTTTCTGATTGGCCACTGGGAAAAGCAAAACCCCTGGATGATAGATGATAGTTTTTGGGGATCCAAACTGAGATTGTCAGACCTTGGGCTAGGCACTAGGGATCACATTACTGGTGATGGACAGTTTGCCCATTCAAACAGGAAAACACCTAGTAGCACCACCTGGATTCCAAGCCTTCATTACATATGAAGGAGTAGGCCATTTCTAAAACCACTTCCTTGCATATTTCTGTACATAAACCCAGGTGAAGCTGGACACAAACAAGAAGGCCCACGGAACACTCAAGCAACTCAGCACCCTGCCCTACCCAACAACAGCCAATTAATGTTGCACAGCCTATTTTAGTCTTTGAGGGCTATTCTGTCTCTGTTGCAACAATTTAACTCTGCCATTTGATTGCAAAAGCAGCCATACCAATATATAAACAAATGAGTGTGGCTATGTGCCAATAAAATGTTATTTACAAAAACAGACACTATTTACAAAAACAGGTGGTAGACAGGATTTGGCCACAAACCATAGCATACTGGCTCCTGCCTTCCTGAAAATAGAGCAAAGAGACCTCTTTGAGAAATCATGTTATACCTTTACCTTCTGTCTAGGACTCCTGGGAGGGAGCAAAAAGCTAAGGTACAAAGCTAGAAAGTTTTCCTTAGTCAGTTATTCTCAAAGGCAGAAGCTACAAGACATTTGGAAGAAAAAAAATGCTGTGGGTATCCATTCTACTTCTTCTTGTTGTTCCGGCAAGTGTTAACAGCTCTTGACCAGCTCTATGTCAGCAAGTGTTAACAGCAATCACAACAGTTTTTGACCAGGGAAATAACTGAGCAGCACGTGGAGAGTGGAGAACAGCCCGTCACCATGCTCCGCTGACTTCTGATCTTCTGACCCCCTTCCCTGTTCTCCTCCTGCTTTTATACCTTTGGTAGGACTTAAAAAGCGTCCAATCAGCAACAAGCTTTAACATCCAATTGGCAACAAGCTATAACATCCAATCAGGAACAAGCTTTAACATCCAATCAGGAACAGGCTTTAACAACCAATCAGAAACAGAGGGATTCAAAAATTACCCAATCAGGATCACGCCAGAAGGACAGGCGCAGGCGGCCGAGCACTGAGCGCGGGTCCGGATCAGACGAGGCCAGTCCCAGCAGCGCGCACCCGCACACCCGCCTGCCTCTGCCTCCAGCCTGCTCCGCACAGCACCGGCCCACGGGGATGCGGGGCGGGGAGGCGGCGAGCGGCCACGTCCCAGCGGCTGACGGTTTTCCCCCATCATTGTCACCATTAGAAAATAAAAATCTTTGCTGGTTCAATGGAGAGACTAGAGCTACCTTCTCTGGTGTGCCAATAGGATGACACATGTTTTTTATTAAACATCATGTTATTAACTCCTGCCTGGTTCAGAAACTCAGACAGCATCCCATTAGAAACATCAGAGCCACAGTTGGCCAGCAGCTTTCAGAATGGAAGCTGCTGGGGTGCCACTCTCACACTTTGGAAAAGCCAGTCCTAAAGGGGGCTGCTAACTCCTTAAAGGTGAGACCACTACCAAAAAAGAGAATTCTCCTTGGAGAGAAGACCTGCCAAGCAAGTGCCTCCTTGCCTCGTGGCCAATTCAATGTTTCAATCAGCCAGATCTTGCTGGACTTGTTAGACCTGACAAAGCAACAGCAATAGCTTTGGTAATAACGCAGACATGGGCAAGCACAAAATTGCCTGCTGCAGTGAAAATCTCTATAATGGGCTCTGCTCAAAAAAATAGGCCAATTATCCCCATATTACCAGGGGAGCAGAAGCTGATTAAAGTTAAGAAGAGGCCTAAATATCACCAAAGCAAACCTGTATTTATGAGCCCCTTTTAATGAAGGTTGCCTAGCATGTGGCATAAGAGGGTCCAAAAAACTTGAAATTACAATTTGATGGGTGGCAGGCAATTTATCAGAGCAGGGACAGTTGGCTAGGAAGGCAATTGTATAAACAAGGCACAGTAAGGCCAGGCCTCTGATAGGCTTCTGAAAAGGAGCTGGCAACAGGCCACAGGCCACCTGGGGAGGATGCATGGTAACTATAATGGTAAGGGGCCAGACAGGAAAGCCTGGAGACACAAACTTCCCAAACAAGGCATAACCACTGACACCCTTTCTACAATATACCATAATGTATATTGAAATGTATAATGAAAATTCCCCACCCACCCCCACCACCCTTAGGAGTCAGAAGATCTGGGTTTGGATCCCAACTTGCCACACATTAGCTGAGTGACTTAGTGAGAGTGACTTAACTTCTCTGAACTTCAATTCCTCATCTGTAAAACAGGGGGACCATTATCTGCCCTTGGTCACTTCACCTGTATAAGAACACTAATAATGCCCTGCCTGATTACTCATAGGGTTGTAAAGATCAAATCAAGATCATAGGCAAAACTGTTGGTGAACTAAAAAACTACTAAGAAGGATGTTATACTGTCAGTATTTTTATGAAGTATCATTATGTGTAGTTTCAATACAAACACACAACTCCATGTAAGGATGAAATTGGTTTCAAGCAAGATGTGTATCAGTCCTCAAACTCAACACTCACAGATAACTTGGACTAAATGATATCTGCCCCATCCATGAAACTTCTAGAACAGAAAAGCAATATAATCCTATTTTTCTTCTTTATTAACTACTTTACAATTTTTAGGCTTGTTTCCACCCTAAATATGCAATGAAAAAAGTCCTAGAGTCATCTCTTTCCCCATCACCCATATGAAGCTGCCCTAATTTTTTTAACCACCTCCCTTGGCTTCAGGGAATTCTCCTTTATTTTTTTTTCTTTGTTTTTACTCAAGGAACAATGCTGGAGAATAAGAATCTCTGTCTTACTATGAAATGGAGTTAGACAGAGATAGTTACGTATCAAAGGCTTTAAGCAGGGAGAACAACAATAAAACACTTCAGTTACATTGTAATAGTACCTGCATAGGAATTCTCCTTTAAAGACCTGTACCTTGGGCCGGGCGAGGTGGCTCACACCTGTGATTCTAGCACTCTGGGAGGCTGAGGTGGGAGGATCCCTTGAGGTCAGGAGTTCAAGA
>VBSM01000937.1:2371869-2398869 GCA_008086735.1 Cheirogaleus medius | reverse complement strand
AAAAAAAAAAAAAAAAAAAAAAAAAACCTCTACCTTGGTAACAGTTGGCTGATGACGCCAGAAACTCCTACCACAAGCTTAGGTGTCTCAGCCCTGTCTGTGCCCCACTTCTCTGTGGCTGTTCTCCAGCTTTCAAACCTTTTCTAATGGCCACTTCCTACGGATATGTGTACCGGCACCTGCTCCCATTTCTGCAGAAGGCCCCATATCTGTTCTTCATACCTCCACTTTCTGAACTACCCGTTCTTCTGAATAGTACTTATATGCTCTTTCATCGTTAAAGGGAATAAAAGCAATGGAGGACAGTGGAAAGAATAGTCAGAAAATCTAAGTCTTAGCCCTACTACCAACTAGCTGTGCAATCTTAGGGAAGTACTTAAGTTCTATATAGATGAGCCTTAGTTTCCTCATCTATGAATCATAAGAGCTTGGCAAATGGTAGTTTATACCCATATCTACCTGTGTATATCCACATCCAGGAATTCAGTCAGCCTTTGTGAGATCATATTCACACATCCTAGCCTTGTTGTTGCCCAGGACAAACGTCACCATACCTAAAACCCAACCCAATTTGCATTAGAGTTACTTCTTCCTCATTCATAAATATTAATAGATTCTCTAAATTCCACATATTTGGGGAAAATGTCTATTATAGAAGGTCTGCCTCTTGATCGTCTATTTTATCAAGCTTCTACTAGGCAAAGGCCAACCAGAAAAACTAACAGCAGTAATTTCAGACTCCCCAAACCTTCCCCTACTCCCCCTGCTCCACTCCTGCAGGTCTATAAAATGCTTGGCTGCCTTCAGGCCCACACTAGAGGTACATTCTTGGCAAGAGGCACAGAAGAGTAAACAACTCTTTTCTTTCACAAGCTGAAAGTGATTCTCAAAACAAAAAAAAAAAATCAAAGAGAGGTTCATGAAGGGTAGAAATTGTTTTCATGAGGCACAGTGACATCGCACAGAGCCGGGAAGTGGGAGCAATTATTGAATTCAGTACTGATTCTGTGTCCTTGGGCAAGGAACATTCCTTCCTAGGCCTCAGTTTCCTAGTTTGAAGTATGAAGGAATTAAATGAAATGTTCTTTTAAGGGCCCTTTGAACTCTAAGTCCATTTCCAGCAAGATACTGCTCATTAGTCAAAAAGAAAAGGAAATGGTTAAACAGCATCTGCTCTTCACAAAGGAAAAGCAAACAAAATGCCAAGAAGCCCCAGCTTTCCCTCCCCTTCCATTCTGCTTGCTTGGCCATACAATCCCTGGCCGAGCTGTTACCCAATTAGCGCACTGGCACCCCTTGCTTTCCCATTTAGTACCTTTATGAACGATCTCCCCCATGATCCCTGAAACGCTAAGCATGGATTCCAGAAGGCAAAACTCTCCAAATCAACCAAACAGGGACAAATATCAATATTTCCCATGCTTAAGAGCAAGAGAAATCCAGTATGGTGATGACAGTGTTAGGGATTCTCTTTACAATTCTCCATGATTTTTTTTTTCTAAACAAAAGTTGTAAGGGGCAGCTAGAAAACACCTCTATGGCTTGTTATCCACCCTCCTCTCCCAACCTAATGAATTCAGGATGGATGAATTCAGGATTAGTCTCCAGCTGTCAACTGCCACATGCATAATACATATTTTTCCAATCACAGGGACAGGCTTTTCCATGACAGCCTGGCTCTTGAAAGAGTTGGAAGCTAAAGTGTGACCCTCCTGCTTCTGGGAAGTCCTCAATGAAAACCTTTTGCAAAGTACCGCCTTGAAGTTCCTAATATGGCACTGTAGTGCTGGACTTACTACCTGCCACTTGTGAGAAATTCCATGCTGTCTTAGGATAAAAATAATATGGGGGGAGGACTTTGTCACCCGTTAGTAATACCACACATGTCCCAATATACACTGCTCACTATGTCAAAAGCAGTTGGGTTTGCCATAAGAGGTTGACAGAGAAGAGTGGAGACTTCAAGAACTGCCCAACCAGCTGGTGTAGGCTCTTGGGGCAGGAAACAAGGACAGGTGTCACACCAAGATGTACTGCCATTCTTCTATGACAAGAGAAAGAAAACACAACTAGGCCCTAATTAAATTGGGGCTCGACTGCTCAACAGGGAAACCCCATGATCCTAGCTGTGATGGAGAGCTGGAGAGGGAATGAAAGGAAACCTTCCATTAACTCAGATTTTTGCTGCCAACTAGGTCATTTCAAACAAAAGCACCCCAGCCCTAATAGAGAACATCAAGATAATTTAAATGCAAGGTACCTGCTTCAGAGTACAGTGCAGAAAGCACCTTGGAATGGGAAACCAGGAATTCTGATTCTGGTCCCAATTTGGACTCTAGCTCTGAGTCCCCGAAGGAGTAATTCTCTCTTGACTTCCTTTTCCATGCATATAAACCGAATGGAGTAGATGTGAAGCTTTCTAAACAACTTTCCAGGTCTGATGTTCTATAAGGAAGAGCGAAAGTAAGATACAGGTATATAAGACAAATACCTTTGTTTCTCCAAGCGCAATGTTTTTCTGAAAGAGCTCTGAGATATAACTCACACACCACAAAATTCACTCATTAATGTGTACAATTAAGTGGGTTTTAGTATACTCACAGAGTTGTGCAACTGTCACTGGATTCTAATCTTAGAAAATTTTCATGACCCCAGAAAGAAAGCCCTTACCTATTAGCAGTAACAACACATTCTGATCCTCCAGCCCTAGGCAACCACTAACCTGATACTCTCTCTAAAAGGTCTGCCTATCTGGATGTATCATATAAAAGGAATTATGAACAATATATAGTCTGATGACTGGCTTTTTTCACTTATCATAAGGTTTTCAAAGTTCATCCTCTTGTACAATATGTCAGTACTTCGTTATCTTTTATTGCCTAATACTATGCCATTGTATGTATATTCCACATTTTATTCATTTTTTAGTTGATGGACATTTAGATTGTTTCTATTTTTCAGCCATTACAAATAATTCTGCTATGAACTTCCATGTATAAGTTTTTGTGTGAACATATATTTTCATTTCTCTTGAGTATATAGCAAGGAGTAGAATTGCTGGATCATGGGGTAACTCTATGTTTAACCTTTTTTCTCTTTTTGAGACAGGGTCTCCCTCCCCAGCTAGAGTACAGTGGCGTCATCATAGCTCACTACAACCTCAAACTCCTGGACTAATGAGATCCTCCTGCCTCAGCCTCCCCAGTAGCTGAGAATACAGGTGTGCGCCACCACATCTAGCTAATTTTTGAATTTTTTTTGTAAAGATGGGGTTTTTGTAGGGACGCTATGTTGCCCAGGCTAGTCTCAAACTCCTGGCCTCAAGCAATCCTCCTGCCTCCGCCTCTCAAAGTGATGGGATTACAGGTGTGAGCCACTGTGCTCAGCCTGTTTAACCATTTTGAAGTACTGCTAAACTTCTTTCTAAACCGGCTGTACCATAGTACATTCCCACCAGCAATATATAATTTTTATCTATTTATATTGTCTATTTGATGACTGTTCCCATGCTTTCCTTTAAACCTTTAGACATGGTTTCCTTTAGTTTTTGAATATTTATAATAGTTAATTTAAAATTTTTATCTAAATTCCAACATTTAGGCTCCATCAGAGATAGTTTTTATTAATTGGTTTTTTTTTCCTGATACAGACAATACCTTTCTGTTTCTTTATGTGTCTGATAATTCATTGTTGAAAATTAGACATTTTAGGAAATATAATGTAGTACTTCTGGAAATCAGATCCTGCCCCCTAGGTGTTGTTGCAGCTCTTTGGTTGTTTAGTATCTTTCTTGGACTAATCCTGTAATGTCTATTCCTGCGGTATGTAGCCATGTAGCCGCTGAAGTTTCTGCTTAGTTAGCTTAGTGGTCAATTAAAAATTGTCCGCTGAGAGCTCTGTGTGCACGTTGGAGCATGCCTTCTACACTCAGCCAGGCAGTTTACAACTCTGCCTCAGGTTCACCCACAAGTGAGAAACTGAGGCACTCTCAGGTCTTTTCTGGGCATGTGCACAGCCCTGGGCAAGTGTGTATCCTTCTAGATCCCCAGGAATATGTCAGAGCTTTTCAAAGCCCCCTACGAACGCCTCATTCCCCAGTTCTTCCTTTTGTGTTTTTGGCCAGGCTGCATCAAAGCCTCAGGCAGCTGTGATGTTAAACACCCTGGGGATAGGGCTTTTCCCACTGTGCTAGCTCTAGATCAGGTGAAGTCACGAGAAGCCCTGCGAATGGGGCTTTTCCAGGAAGCTGCAAGACAGGTTAAATAGTGACAAGGCTCTGGGTATGAGGAGCCACAGACCCAGTCTTCCCCTTCAGGTGCCACAAGGCTGCTGATTTTCACAGCTGCCCTGGTTATGAAGCTGCTGGTTTTCAAGGCTACCCCAAAGTTGGGGAGAGGGAAGGGAAGGCAGGGTAAGTTAAAATGCCACAACACTGCTGCTACAGAGATTCAGCAGCTTTTCTTCAATAAACACTCCTCAGATTGTTGCAAGCCTTTGGTAAATTTCCAGAGTTCTGAGAAAATTGATTTTGACAATTTCTGCCAGTGTCCCTTTGCTTTTATGGAGGAGTGGATTTTCAGAGGTCTTCACTCCACATTCTCTCCAGGTACAATCTTAAAGAAATCTTGCCCCGGAGTGGCTGAGAATTTGCCTATAGTGGAACTCCCAAGGAGGCAGAAGTTGAAAGAAGCACTGGGGAGTAAAGTCTTTTTAAAGGATAGAAAAACTGTTGACAGTAGTCATTGCCTCTGGGGTAGAGAACTGGGAAACTGGGATGTAGAAGGAAGGAAAAGGTTTGCCCTTTTGGATCTTTTGAATTTTGTACCATGTTCATGTGTTATTTGTCCAAAACAATTTTTAATATACTTAGAAGAATAAAGCAGTAGGTGCTTTAGATTATCTCTAAAGATCCCATGAGATACACTGCATCCTGTTTGCTCTAAGAATCTTGCTCATTATCAACTATCAAGATAGGAAAACAGGTTTCTTAGGAAGCCTTCCTTCTCAGTTTACTCTTCTTTCCAATAGACAGTCACATCCCATGATCTAGCTCCTTTTTCCCCCCACAAATCTCTACTTTGTAAAATGTGATAGAATATATAGCACACCCTGAACTTCCTCTTCAAGGGTCTTCTCACAATTGTAATGAATTATTTAAGTAGGTAATTAGATATTTAATGTATGTTCCAAGTCGGCAGAGCCTATATAGCAGCCTTATTCACCACTGTATCTCCAATTTCCAGGACAGTACCTGACACATAGTAGGGACTTAAACTGAATTGCCTTTATATTGCCCAAGGTTTAGCATTTGATACAAGCCCAGCAAAGCAGCAAGAGGGCTCCTCACCACACTAAAAAATAAAATCAGCTCAAGATTTCCAGAGTACTTCTCTGGAAAAGTATGTATCTTTCCAGATCCTTATGGGCTTTTAGGAAATTTCTGTAGTAACTGATTAGAGAAACAGATGCCAGATTAAACAAAAGGTTTGGCTGTGTTTTTTTAAAAAAAATAAACCTATAAAAATGAAGCTGAAAAGTACATTTCCTTCATCATTCAAGCCTGATTAGAAAACTTTTCTTAATGGGCAAGTTAAGGTAAAATCTTCCCTACCCCACCCAGCACCACCCCCCACACCTAAATTAAAATAGTTTCTTAGAAATGGATACACTGAAAGGTTGGCTTGGTTCACTTTTCCACCCTAGTTCCCAGAAGAACCCCCAGTCCAGCTATTTTGGAATCTGATCTTCTGAGGACCTCCAATGAACATGGCAATATATTACCTCCATCAATTCCATTTGACACTGCTTCGCATCTACTAACAGCAGTACCAAACAACATACCCATTACGTTGATCTCAGTTATTCTGGAGAAGGTCTAAAATAACTCCCTGTGCTCAAAGGCACTGATTAAATATCACTGGGATAATGACAGGATACCTGCTGAGTGAGAAGGTATATTATATCATCAACTCCTTCCTGCACACCACAGCACTACACCCACCCCAAAGGGATTAAAAGCTTTGGTCTCTCTCATTATAGAGCTATTCAGGATGGAACTGAAGGTTGACAAATCCAAAGAAGCATTCAGTGAGAAGATAATCAGATAGGCCAGCAAGATTCAAGTCATCTATTCATGCTGAACATATCACTTGGATTTTTCCTTTACCTACTCTCCTAGAGCAAAGATGAATTGGCTCTGAAGTTTATGACACAATCAACTCACGTTGTTTAACTATTTGAGTAAGATGGTGGTAACCAGAAAACAGAGAATAATAAAACCAAAAGGAATCCTAAAGATTATTGACCAAACCTCTATTTTTTTTGTTGTTTGTTTTTAGAGACAGGGTCTCACTCTGTCACCCAGGCTGGAGCACAGTAGTGCAATCATAGCTCAATCATAGCTCACTGTACCCTCAAACTCCTGGGCTCAAGCGATCCTCCTGCCTCAACCTCCTGAGTAGCTGAGACTACAGGCACACACCACCATGCCAGGCTAATTTTTAAATTTTTTGTAGAGATGAGGTCTCACTATGTTGCCCAGGCTGGTCTCAAACTCCTGGGCTCAATCGATGTTTCTGCTTAAGCCTCCCAAAGTGCTGGGATTACATGTGTGAGCCACCGTGCCCAGCCCCAAACCTCTAATTTTATAAATGGAAAACTGAGGCTCACAAAACTAAAGACTTACTCAAGGTCATACACCTAACTAGTGGCAGAGTTGGAACCAAGCCATTCTTCCAAGAAAACAATCACTAACCAGATAGGCACCACAGTTGCCAAAATGTGAGCTGAAAAGGCAACTCAAAAATTGACCTTAATGTAAACATCTAAAACTCTTGTCTTTAAAAGTATGAAATGTAAGAAAGTGGGACTTTTTAAAAAATTATTTAAGACTAGATTATTAAAGCTATAGAATTATATTATTTCCACTTTTTCAACTTTATGTGCATTTTTAGTACAGAATGCATCTTTTGGATTCTTTTAAAACTTAAGTTTTTTTAGTCCAAGATAGCTTACATATGTGTGGTTGTGCATGTATGTGTGTGGGTTTAGCGATATAATTTTTTTCTGACATCTGTTTTATATATACAGACGTACATATAAAGCATGGTATCCTTGGTTTTGAAAGGCTATTTGAAAATTTTATTTGAATTTTTAATTTAATTAAACACTATCATATACCCTTAAAATAATATGAAAATTTATGTAATCATAAAATAAGATACTGTAACTAGGTTAGTCATTTCTTTCTAAATTACGATATGCAATGCCAAAAGTAATAAGTCACGGAATGTTAGAGCTCAAAGTGAGTTTATAGACCCCCTACTAATGTCCCAGTTTGTAAAGCCACAGACCGTGGGGTCCCAGTGAAATGACTTACAAAAGTCACATATCCCATTAGTAACAGAACCAGTACCATGCCCTGGTATCCTGATACCATATCCAGGATATTTCCCCATACCATCATTCTCCCGCTGCTATATTTTACCCCAATAACTGTAGCTCTATTAACCTACTTTCAGCAGCTTCATCCTTTTCTGTTTTCACCTTAGCCTCTGACAGCATTTCAGACTAGGATCCCTGAATCCAGAGCAGGCATAATTAATAGCATACCAAAGTAAAGCCAGCTGATTTAAAAATTGTGAAATATGGCATTATGCTCCACCAATAGCTACATTCACTGCCTTACCAATAAAAATCCATTTAGGTCTTTTAGATTAACTAGCTACACCAGAGGTCTACAAACTTTAGCTGGTGAGACAAATTCAGCCTCCCATCTAATTTTGTATACCCCTCTCCCCCAGCCAAGCTGAGAATGGTTTTTATATTTTTAAAAGGTTGAAAAAATTCAAAGGAAGAATAATACTTTGTGACGTGATAATTATGTGAAGTTCACATTCAATGTCAATAAATAATAAAGTTTTATTGGAACACAGCTACTCTCACTTCTGTATTCTTTATGGCCGCTTTCTTACAACAATGGCAGAGTAGTTGTCACAAAGACTGCATGGCCCTCAAAGCCTAAATTATTTACTATATGGCCCTCTACAAAAAAGGTTTGCTAATCCCTGAGCTATAGCAAAGAAAATTTAAAGCTGCCCCTTAAGTGCTGAAAAGTCACAGATATTTATGTGGGATTGCTAACACCTTACACATCACTCTCAGATGAATCTCCCTAAAACACAGCTCTAACCATGCCCCTCCTACAAAAACCTTCTCTTAGTACTTCCTGCCTGCAGAGGGAAGTCTGAAATCCTTAACAGTCAGGCCTCAAGCTTCCATTCCAACCTCATTTCCCAAATCTCCCTTTCTATAGCCTATAACCCAAATGAGTTGATTTATTTGCTGTCCTTTTTCATTCTCTGTATCATTCCTACCACATGAAATTCCCTGTCCTGAACACAGAGTCATGCAGTAAAATAAGCAGGGCCTTTGGAGTCAAGTCTATATTCTAATTCAGCCTCTTGCCCTATTAGTTGAGAAAGTTACTTAGCTCCTCTGAACTTCAGTTTGCTCATTATATAGAATGGGAAAAATAATCCTTATCTCATAAAACGGTTTCAAGATATAATGTCTGGCACATAGGAACAGCTAGGCAGGTGATAAGTGTTATTAATTCTGCCCAACTCCAATGCTACTTCTTCCTTTGCTTTTCCCTAGTCCTTCGACTGAGAAATGAATTGTCCCTCTACTGTCGCATACCATCATGTCCACCTGTCCCACTCTTAAGGCTTTCATCTGTAACTACTACCTTATATGACAGTGATTTCTACCCATATCTTGTCTTCCCCTACCCATGTCTGCCTAGGAACCTCTTCAGGGCAGTACCCACCTGTGACTCACTCTGTATGCCTGACAGCTCTGAGAACAATGGCTTGAACATAGTATGTGCACAAGTATGTATTGAATGAATGGTATGTGTTCGCTGAACTATATATAACACTTACTGGGTGTCTCACGTTGCCTTGGGATATAAGCAGGGGCCATATCACTTGTTCTGAATAATGCCTAGCCTCAGTTCTTAGCAAATATTAAAACAACATCAGGGACTAAAACTGCCAACATAAAAACAAAGAACAAACAGAAAAGCAGGCAATATAGTCATCTTTCACAGCGATAGTGTTTTTATTTTCCATTAGTTTATATTATAATCATCTTGCACTCTAACAATTATAATTGTTAATATATTTATATATTATTTATAATATTTAGATATAAATATGTAATATATTTATAATATTTGGATCACATTTAAGGGGAGGAGGGGAAATCAACCACTTCCCCAAGAGAGACATGTTGAATATCATTCATAACATCAATTACCTCTGAGCACAGAGCTAAGTAAATCTAAATATTCAAACAGGACCTACATTTAATGAATTAATCATCACGCGCAGTTGCGACCAAAGCCTTATCTAGAGTTTTGTACAAAATCAGACACAAGCAGGATAAAATGTAGAAATCAAGTTCCGCCTGGGTTAACAACTTTAAGAAAAACTGCAGCTGATTTTTGCAGCACAGTACGTCAAGTCGCATTGATTCCTAGAAACCCTAGCTACTTGATTTGACGGTCAATTTAATTAGTTAAATAAAAAGGTGTCAATCATTCTTCCTGCCTTTTAATGCCAGACTCCAAATACCAAAATAGATCCACGCACGTGAATACAAAATGCATTGCTGACACATGCCAATGTAGGGAGTGACATTTTCCAACAAGATCACAGCCAAAAAAAAAAAAAAAGTCTCTGATTTCAACTACTTCTGCTTATTCATTTCCCTTCAGAAACCTACTGAAAATTACACATTCACCAACAGATATATTAGTAACCTGAAGATATATTATCAAAAACTTACATTGTTTAGTCATTTCCATTCACAAAGCACTTTCATGATCCATTAATTCCTTTGAGCCTCACAACAACCCTGGGAGGTGGGTATAATTACCCCCATTTTACAGATAAAGTAAGTAATTTGTGTCAGATCCCTACATAGTGAAGCCAAGACCCTAAGCCTGGTCTTCTAACTCCAATTCCAGTACTCCTTTTTCTTTCTTCCTCCATACAAAGCAAGAACATACCTTTGTTTTGCTTCCACCCTACCTACTCTCAGAAAGTCGCCCAGCTGGCAGTGTGGGGAAGCAGAGTGGGAGTATAAACATCACTGTGGTCAAGACAGTGGGAAACACCCAGCCTTTGCCTCTAGCTAGTCAGTTTTTTAGAATCCATGCAACTGACAGAAAAGAAATGGAGCATGGGTTAGCTGCTGGGGTTTGTTTCCTACCTGTCCTATTTTTGGCTTTCTATGTATACTCAGACACAGAAAATCACAAGTATCAAGGAGCACCTGGGTCAGAATAGCTCTTGGATCTTTTGCCCATAAGCAAATGTTTCAGCCTGCATAATTGGTGACTCTTCCCACTTTTAGACTTAGAAAAAAAGGAAGAATAAAAATCACTACCTGCCCCTTGCTTACAATTTTGCCTTTCCCCCAAATGGTTTCTTGAACTTATGTTTTCATACAAATCTTAATCTCTCTGATATGCCTTAGCTGGTCATTTTTTAGCACATACTCTCAGCTCACCATCCACTTCACAAAGCCATTTCCTTCCTAGGGCTTATGATGAGCTTGGTTTGACTGTGGATACTGCACCAAGCAGTTTATTGTAATAAGTAAACAAAACCAAAAAAAGCCCAAACATTCCCCCTTTTCCTTTCAGTGAACCCTCACCTTTCTATTTTTGTGATACAGCCCACATATCCTTAACCTCTCAATGACCTCTATTAAGTGGAAACACAACCCAAAGCCTGGCCTAAAAGTCTCTAAGGACCAGCATTTCAAATACCCCATCTTTAAGGTGCTACCAGGAGTTTACTCTTGGTCAGACCACAATAGGACAAACCATCAAAAGATCAAACTCAATCAAGTGACCTGCAAGCACTTGGTCAGTTTACATATTCTGATCAAAAGTGAACAGATAACATGTGCAGGGAAAGGAGACTCCAAGGGACAAATCAGAAGAGCTGCATAAGAAACACGGGCTTGTAGCAGTTACCATCACGCTGCCCCTTCTAAGCCTTTCTCCCTGCTCTTGGTTGGCTGCATCTGCCTAAGAAAGTCCCCACCCTGGTCCTACACACAGTATTTTGGAGATAAATCCAGTGGAAAAAAGTTATAAGCACATAGAACATATTTGCCAGTGACTTTGACTTTATTTTTCACAATCATCTTTCAGCCAGAGAAAAAATTAATTATCACTCCACCCAATCATTACCCTCCATTATTCTGGGTATATACTTTGGCACAAAGGGTTGGCCTGCCTGCACTCTCATTGGAGATGTTTATTATTCTTTCTTTTACTTCAAGCCAACCAGCAGAAATAAAACCTCAACACACAGTGGGGGAGGCAGGGAGCGTCCCACAGCTGAGTCAGCTGTGACCACTGAAAAAGCCAAGCTAGGTGAAGTTTCTTCAGTCCCTTGGCCCCAAACCCTAGCCCTATATTTTACTCCCTGGAGGCTAGGCTCCTTGTGCCAGGGAGTAGGCAGATCTTTGTTCACACTCAAGCAGAATTCAGTGGCATGTGAAGCCATCCATAGACTGACCTTGACCTAAACCATACCTCAGTATGTTAAAGAAAAAAATTGCTGGGGCAAAGCTGCTTTCCTTAGAAAATAACTTGTCATGGGGAATTTTTATTGTCCCCCACACTTATCTGTAGTAAGCAGAGGCCAAGACAAAATCATTATTCAAGCTGCTGGCCTTAATTCCCCATTCTTTAGGAGGTGCTGGGGCAGCTCCTAGGTTAGCTTAGATGTCACCTTGCCCCAGACAAGGGTGCTGAATATGTCCGACAGTACAGGCAGATTGTCCCCTCCGAACAACGATCTGTCAAGTAAGGGTAATTATAGAGCAAGAGGGTCTCTGGCAAAGCTACAGATCATTTAAAGTCAAGGCCACTAAAGAAAAGGGCCCAGAGTTCTGGCTCTATCCACCACTTTCCACTTCTACTGTCCTCACTCTCATTTGCCTCAGAGACCTAGGCTGGGAGTCACCCTGCAACCTCCCTTCCCCCTGCGGTGTGGAAAAGCTTAAAGACCAGAGCCACTCGCTCAGGGAAACAGCTTATCTAAGCCTTCCACTTACTTCTCATAGCGCTGATAAGCGCGTTGCCATCTTTGATCACGTCTTTGATGAATTTATTGGTCCTTTCCAGCTCCTGCTCATAACACTTGAGCCTCTCGCGGAAGTCCGGACTGTCCAGGTAGCAGTCGCTGAACTCCAGCGGGGGATGCCCCATGGTTCTGATGGCGCAGGGGGAAGAGAGGAAAGACACAAAGACCAAGAGCATCAGTGGCACAGCAGAAGTAAATCGGATGGACTGAGCGTAGGACCCGCTTAGCTTCCCTCCCTTTGGAGGACAGGTACCTGTTCCAATGAGACTCCTGGGGAGCGCTGGCAGGTCCGTACGGAGAACAGGCGGCCGGGCGGTTGCTTCAGGGCACAAGGTGAGCTGAGTATTGCAGTCGGGTCCCGGCGGGGTGCTGCCTAGCAAGCAGCGTGCCCCCTAAGCATCGCCCCCCACCCCGCCCCCATATGCAGCAGATGCTGCAGCCCGGCTCGCCTCCGGAGACGAGCCGGATCCTTCCTGAGCACTTGCAAACGTCACACTTCGGCCCGCCCAGGGTGTAGGAGCGGGTGGGCGCCGGGGCGGGGACAGCCTCTTCTTGCTCCGAGCTAGCTGAAGCTTTCCCGAGCCGAACTCCGCGGGCAACCGGGATCGCACTGTCCCCTCCCCCTTCTTAAAGCCGGCGCCTGCGCCCCGCCCCAGCGAAGCCGGAGCACCAAGCCCGAGTACTCGGGCTCCTTCCCAACTGTTTTCCTTGTACCCTGGGGCTGCTTTACCAGGGCCCGCCGGCTGCGGCGAGCTCTTCCTGGTCCCTGGCAGCCGGCCCTTGTCCTGTTAAGCGCCCGAGGGGTTAAGCCGAGGCGGCGATGAAGCGTAGCCTTCCTCCATAGACACCGGAGCGGGAAGAGGAGGGCGACAGCGCGACGCACAATAGCTGCGGTAGCTGGCGCTTCCCTGCGGAAACCGGGGAGCAGTCAGCGCCCTAGGACTCCATCTGAAAAGCGTGGCGGCCTGGGAGATGTAGTCTTTCCGTTTTCACGCCCCATGACTCCTCCCTGCCGTCTCCCCACCACCCCGCCAGGGCGGCTGCTCTCCCAGAACGGCATTCCCAGCCTGCCCCAGGCTCGCTGGCGGGGCCCAGACCCGAGGGACAGGTGCGCGACTCTGGAGTCTCTGGGGAAAGTTTCTGAAACTGGAGCAAGAACCCAGGAGAAATAGATTGTGAGACGCTATCTCTCACTTCCTATTATTCGGCTGGATTGTGGATTTTTTTTTCCTTCACTTCTTTCGAGCCTTCCTCGGATCTACCAACTTTTTTTCCCCTTCCCTTTTGCAATTCTCCTGCTCTAAGCGCTCTAATTCCCATGGGCCTTCGAACTAAAGGGCTGACTCTAGAGTCTGTTAAACTCAGAACTTCCTACGAAAGAAAGGAAGGCTGTAATCCGAAGTTAACTTTTTCCTGAACAGGACCTCAGAGCTGGTTTTCATAACCCAGATCATTGCATAGGCTGATGATTAAAGCATATGATTTTCCATATGTAAGTGGAAAATGTAAGAGGATGTTATAAATTGTCTTGCAGCTTAGCAAAGAGGCCTCTTGTCCATTGTCCATTGTAGGAGAACTGGGGCTGCTCTTGAAAGTGGCTGCATTGAGATTAAGAGTAGCTAGAGTCTTGACAAACTGAAAAATAGTGTGTACATAGGCAAAAAGATACATTTTGATTTTGCAGAAGTGTTTAGATTAGATTTCCCTGTGAAGAAAGCCAAGAAAAGCCAGAATTGAAGCTGGTTGTGGTTGTAAATCGAGTAATAATGACTAATCCACCTGTATTAGTGTCCTGTTGCTTCTATAAGAAATTACTGCAAACTCGGTGGCTTAAGTCAACACAAACTTATTATCTTACAGATCTGGAAGACAGAAATCAGAAATGGAGCTCACTGGGCTAAAATCAAGATGTCAGAAGGACACTGGACACTCGAGGGGATAATCCATTTCCTTACCTCTTCCAGCTTCAAGAAGCTGCCAACATCCTTTGGCTCATAGCTCCTTTCCTTCATCTTCAAAGCTAGCAATAGCCAGTCAAGTCTCTGTCACACTGCACCACTCTAACTCTGATTCTCCTGCTTCCCCCTTTCACTTACAAGGACCCTTATGATTATAAAACATTGGGTCCATGGGATAATCCACAATATCTCCCCATCTCCTGACCCTTAACTTAATCACATCTGCAAAGTTCCTTTTGCCATGTAAGGTAACATATTCACAGGTTCCAGGCATTAGGACATGAACATCCTTGAGGGGAAGAATTCTTCTACCTACCACCCAACCTATAACCTATAACCTAAACCCACTTTACTAATCCTCAAAACAACCCTATGAGGTTGATATTACTATTTTATCCATTTAAAAATGAGGAAGCTGGGTCAAAGAGAGGTTAAGTGAGTTGCTCAAGGACACACTAGTGGCAGCACTTGAACTTGAGCCTAGCCTGGCTGGTTCTGCAGGAAGCACCTCTAGTGCTCTTAACCACTACACTATATTGCAGAATGGTAAAGAGTCCACTGAGGAAACTCCCTCTGAAAATTAATAAGCAGCCACATCCCAGGAAAGGATTTTGTTTCCTACTCTTTTTATCTTTAAGGCTATTTATGGGAAAATGCTCAAAATGGGCTTTAAATGCCCCATGGGTTGAGAAATGCAGGTACTAAGGGAAGGTACCCAATGAATAGATATATATAGTCTCCCACTCTAGCAAATTTCCTTTTAGCATTCATTCAGTCATTCAACAAGCTTTTTTTTTTTTTTGAGACAGAATCTCACTTTGTTGCCCAGGCTAGAGTGAATGCCGTGGCATCAGCCTAGTTCACAACAACCTCAAACTCCTGGGCTCAAGCAATCCTCCCACCTTGGCCTTCCATAGTGCTAGGATGATAGGCGTGAGCCACCGCATCCAGCCAGCAACAAGCATTTTTTGAACACTTGCTATATGCTTTGACTTATGGAACCTATACATATATTTTCATCACCATAAAAATGACCATTGACATTACTGATGTTAGATGCAGTCGTGCTCATCTAACTTCCTATACTTAAAGCATTTTACAGTCATCTGCATTATCCTTTATCTAGGCAATAAAACTAAAGCACAGGAAAAACAAATGCCCTGGACCAAATACCTAAGAAGAAAGAGACTTAAAATTAGAACTCAGTTCCTCAAATAATAGTGGCATTCATTAAGCACTATCCTAGACGCTTTGCAGTTTCTCCCTAACTCTCACAACAACGCTATATGACAGGGGGTATTCAAATTTTTATTCACATAACCCCTAAAAGAATTTTGAGAGGCTATGTATTCCCTCACACATTTTTAGGTTGACATATAAATTTTTCATCATGCTTAAATAGTTGTAAAAGGTTTAATTTTTAGCATACTCAAAATATTGACCATAGCATGTTTTTACACTTGAAAATCTTCTATTGATCACCATATCGAGTTTCTCTGCAACAAAAATATGTCCATAAATAGAAATTGAATTCTTTTTATTTCCTCGTGACCATAAGTCTCCAAGGATAAAAATTCTTCTGGAATGAGTTATATTTGTGATTATTATGCATACACAATAAATACAAATAATATGAAGTCATTATACATTATGATTATTATTATTAAACATAAAGTTTTATTGGGAACGCATCCCTTAGTGAGATGGATGGGGAAGAGGCAGGTTATAGGGCTTTGAGTTAAAGAAGATTCCTGGACACCAATATTTGAAATCATTGCTTTATTTAGCCCCAAAGTTTGTTGTAGTTGTTTTGGGGGTTTTTTGAGACATGGTCTTGTTCTGTAGCCCAGGCTAGAGTGCAATTATCATCATAATAGCTCACAGCAACCTCAAACTCCTGGGCTCAAGCGATCCTCCTGCCTCAGCCTCCCGAGTAGCTGGGACTACAGGCATGCACCATCACGCCTAGCTAATTTTTCTATTTTTATAGAGATGGGTCTCGATCTTGCTCTGGCTGGTCTCAAACTCCTGGCCTCAAGCAATTCTCCCACCTCTGTTCTCGCAAAATACTAGGATTACAAGCATGAGCAATTACAATTGCCTGAGCCCCAAGGGTTTTTACACCCTGGGCCAAAGCACCATAGTAAGATTCTTGACCTTTAAGAGGCATGCTTTCCTTCTGAGAGATTGAGAAAGGGAGGTGGGGGGCGTGTTCCCTGGTGAGCAGGTCTATGCAGACCTACTCTTAAAGGTCTAGGAAGCTGAAAGGCCTAAGAAAGAGGCTGAAAAATACAGTTTCTCAGAAAGAAACATCTAATAGGGACTTATGAACAGAAGCCATGTTCTAGCGGCAGCAGGATGAGATGGTGAATCCCCAAACTGTTACCCCTTAGACCAGGGCTTATACACCAGAGGGAAGGAATGAAGAATGTGTATGACACCCCTTAGCGAAAGGCAAGAATTTGCCTAAGGGTAGAATTTATAGTAAGTCAAGGTTGTTTTGAGCTAAGGGCAGAATTTATGGTAAGTATGTGAAAGTAGAAATCTTAGAGGCATTCCCAGAACATTTATCCTCCACAGAAAGGAAACCTGGAGGTGAGTTCTCAGGCAAATTCATTTTTAGAAAATAGTTTTAAAGGAAGTTGAGTATTTGGAAATTGGTTCCCTTTTGGCTACCTGGTAACTGCATAGCCCTTAGGTTTCCATTTACCTTGCTATGGACTGAATATTTTCATTCCCTCCAAAATTCATATGTTGAAATCCTAACCCCCAAGATGATGGTATTAGGAAGTAGGGCCTCTGAGACTTGGTTAGGTCATGAGGGCAGAGGCTTCATGAATGTGATCAATGCCCTCATAAAAGAAGCTCCAGAGAGCTCCCTTGTCCCTTCTACCATGTGAGGACACAGAGAAAAAACAGTGATCTATGAACCAGGAAGTGGGCCCTCACCAAATACTGAATCTGCCAGTGCCTTGATCTTGGACTTCCTAGGCTTCAAAATTATAAGAAATAAATTTCTGTTGTTTATAAGCCTCCTAGTCTATGATATTTTTTATTATAGCAGCACAAATGGCCTAAAACATACCTCCAGGGCTTAGATATACACCAGTGTAAAGACAGCTGCTATAGTATCATTATCCTCACTTTATATGGAAGGAGCAATAGGCTCAAAGAGTTTCAATAATTGCCCAGTCTCATGAAGCTAATAAGGGTCTAACAAGCTCCACTAGTTAGGTACAATTTGAGTCTGTGATAATAAAAAGAATACACATGTGCATGCACCTGGATGCAGGGTTTACCACCATTTTACAAGTAAGCAAAAGAGATTCCATTTTGAATGTTCTGGGGTGATAATAATGTTCTACAACTTGATAGGTGCTTGGGTCATACAAGCATATGTATTTGAATAGATACTTAAGATGTTTGCATTTCATGTAAATTCAAAGGAAAAAACTATAAACACATGTGGAACTCTATTAATGATATGCATGCTTAAGTATTTAAAAGAGAGTACTAATGTCTGCAATTTACTTTGAAATGCATAAAAAAGATGGATTGATAGATGAATAGGAGAAGGATGAATAGATGAAGAGATAAGTGAAGTAAATTCTTTCCATTTTGTTATATATTTGAAATTTTTCATAACAAAATGTTGGGGGAGAAAAATCCCACGGCCCTGTGTTGATTATATTTGAAGGTAATACCACCCACATAGTCCTAATACAAGACAGTATGTCTTTCCTAAGCCATCACTATTTCAGCTCTGATGCTGTGGACAGGACAAGCACTGAGCTTGGAGTAATTCAGATAATACAGAGCTGAAGTCAAGTCTAGCTCCACCCAGTAGAAGCTCTGTGACCCTGGGCAAGTATCTAAACTCTCCTCACTTTGAATAATACCTTCTTGACACATTTTTCTAAGGATTTACTATAGATAATGTATGTAAAAGTGCCTGGCAGATAACTCCTCAGTAAATGTTGGTTTAATCCAGTGCTTTTTCATTGTTCTTGTTCTGATGGATAGCACCAGAGGCAGAAAGGAGTTGGATTGCTCACAGTGATATTCCTAGAAAAACGTTTCTATTTATATGACAAGTTAACCCCCTGTTCATTATCATCATAGGAAAATTATTAATAAACGCCATGCATCTGCTAAGAGGAATTTGCATTTCAACTCAAATAGAAACTCTAGCCTGGTTAGTGGTCTGGTTAATATGCTCTCCCAACTTTCAGGACATTCACAGAGCCTGTAGATCAATGGGTCACAGAGCACGTGACCAATACCCCCTTTGGGGGTTTAAGAACCAGAACCTGAAATCCTCCAGTCATTCATTTCAACAGACTAAGGTGGAGTTGTAGGATGGCTGTTCAGCTACGTCCATCCAGCTCAGTGATCCAGCTCAGGTCTCAACACTTACCAGCTTGCTGAGCCCATCATGCTGGAATCTGAACCATAATCCTTTGACCTAATGAAGCAAAATCCATAAGGTCAGGATCAACCTACCATAAATTGCAAATCACTTTCACAACTTGAAAGAAATAAAGAGACAGAAGGAAACCAGATGGCATAGATTTCTAAGAAAGGCAATGTACCTCCTAGGAACGCCAAATAAATATCTAATATTAACTTACTATGACAGCTTCTGCTTAGTCTCTCCCAGCTGGGACCGCAGCTAGCTTCATTAAAATATTTCTTTACAATACTCGTTAATCATTTGCTATTCTCCACATATGAAAAAATTGTTAAGGAGCTTTTAAAAAATTTGTCTGGGAGGCTGGAAAGAAAAGGTAATTTTCCAAATGACATTTGTAGGCTTCAGTAATTTATTAAATATGTTTTAAAATAAATTAATCCTGCTGGGCAAGGTGGTATGTGCCTATACTCCCAGCTACTGCAGGGAAAAGTGGCTGAGGCAGGAAAATAACTTGAGCCTAGGAGTTTAAGATTGTAGTGCACTGCACTGCAGCTGGGGCAACATAGCAAGACCCCCATCTCTTAAAAAAAGTTTTATTCTAAAGATATAAAGTAATATTTTATAGCCTCTGTGCTTTGTGATCATAGCTCACTGTAACCTCGAACTCTTGAGCTCAAGTGATCCTCCTGCCTCAGCCTCCTGAGTAGCTGGGACTACAGGTGCACACCACAATGCCCGGCTAATTTTTAAATTTTTTTAAGAGACAGGGCATTTGTCTCTAAAGACAGTTATGTTGCCCAGGCTGGTCTCAAACTCCTGGCCTCAAACTCCTGGTCTCAAACTCCTGATCCTCCCGCCTCAGTCTCCCAAAGTGCTAGGATTACTGGCATGAGCCACCAAACCTGGCCCCCTGTGTTTCTTATAAAGGAGCCTAAAAGGTCATGAAATGTTACAATCCTTCCTTCACAAAAAAGGGTAGAGAAGATATAGAGTGAACTGACTTGTATCAGTAACCAGAAAAGAAACTGGAGGGAAAATAGAGGTGAGAAGTAAAGGGAGAAGGGGCAGCTCAGGTTGATGAATTCTCTCATGCCAGGCACTTTGCATAAATGATCTCATTTACTTTGCATGACAGCTCATTGAGGAAGGTTCTGTCACCTTCATTTTACAGATGAGGCAACTGAAACTCAGAGAAGTTAAGCTACTTGGCCAAGGTCACCCAGAGAATAAATGATGTACCAGAGATTTAAATCTAGGTCTGAATTCAAAGCCATTTTTCGTCCTTGAGTTACAATGCTTTCCGGTCATCAGCATCAAATCATCCATTTCCTCCTGCTTATGTGACTGGATGTACTTGAAACTATAATATGGAAAAAATCCTTCAGGGTCACTTGTTGGTAATCGCAGCAAATGATTTGAAATTATCCCAGGCTGAATATTAACAAAGGCTTTGCAGTGAACTTCTCTGAAGAGCTAGCAGACAGAACTGGCTCCCATGTTACATATTCTCAACCCTCTAGCCTTGCACTGCATGGGACATAAGACAAAGTGCCTAAGTGCACCTCAGCCCTGCCACACTGCTAGCCTTGCCCATAGTTCTAGCCAGACCTAAATCCTTTACTACTGTCGTGCAGTTCCCAGCTCCAGTCTTGGCTCTGGTTCGTTCTCTGCACTTGGCTTAGTTTCTTTCCTTAGCCTAAACCAAGACTTTAAATCTTCTAGGAGCTAGAAGTGGTAAATGGTTGAAGGAAGGAAAATTCCTCTTTCGTAATTCTCTGTGCACCCAGCTCTCCACTTACCCTCCCACTTTAAGTCTCCCACCTATGGTGTTTCTGGGTGAAAAAATCCATCAATTTACAGCTTTCAAAATGTCATCTATTTTAATCTATGTGTTTCAATATCCACCAAAATTCTTTATTCATAGGAGTCACCATTTTCATCACATTCTCACATCAGCAGGGTCATACCAAGGCTATCTATTGGTAAGGACCTGAGGATTTTTTTCCTTGTGACTATTTTCTGTGGCCGTTTTGATTCTCAATTAGCCATAGTTCAAAAAAAAAGAAAGAAAGAAAAGAAAAGAAAGGAAAAGAAAAGAAACAAAGAAATCCAAACAGGGCGTGTTTTAATTCTAAGAGATGTTGTAAGGGTAATGAAGGCACAGCTGTATATTACTTTTTAACTCCCAGGAAGATACCAATACCTGGCATCACAGCACAGCCTGCAGGTTTACTCGATTTTATAGCATCTTAGAAGGTAATATGCTCTGCTGAGGGGCCAGAAAGTTTCCAACAGCTCCTAGAGCTCCCGCCAAATAGTGGAACCTAAATTATAATGTTCTACTAATGATTCTTTTTTTTTTTTGTCTTTCAAAGGACTATTTGATCCTTCCTTTATTTCATGGAATTTTTTTT
The DNA here is from genome assembly GCA_008086735.1 of Cheirogaleus medius. Classification (NCBI taxonomy): domain Eukaryota; kingdom Metazoa; phylum Chordata; class Mammalia; order Primates; family Cheirogaleidae; genus Cheirogaleus; species Cheirogaleus medius. The sequence continues at coordinate 2,377,913 of VBSM01000937.1, read as the reverse complement.
CTTTCATTTCATTATATTATAGGGGTACAGATATTGTTAGGGTTACATATATTGCCCCTGCCACCCCTCCCCTCTACTAATGATTCTTGAACTTTGCTTTGCATAAGAATTACCTAGGGTGCTTATTGAAAATGCAGATTTCCTTGGACCCCTCTTCTAGAGTTTCTGATGGTATGGGCTGAGGCCAGACAATATGAACTGAAGCCTGACAATATCAAAGAATCAGAAAATTGTCACCACCTGAGAACTCAAGAAAAAAAATAATAAAAGAAAATTCGGGGACAGTAGGGAAGGGAGGAGTCCTAGGTGAGGCTGTAGGAAATCTGAACTTTTAACAATTACCACAGGTGATTCCGGTGGAGGGAGTCCACAATGCAGGCACCGAGTCTTACACATTGATAGGGGTTTTTATCTACTAAAAACTGGCTGAGACATGACAGTCCTCATACAACAGTGGTTTTGATTAATAACATGAGTGAAAGCTTCTATTCCTCATTTTGGCAACAGTTAGGCTTTCTGGCTTCCATACTAGTTTATCTTACATTTGACTCTAAGCTATTAATTAAATAAACATGATTAAATAACTGCAGTATTTGCATAACATTTTATATGTGGTCATTTTCACTTGTATCATATAGTACATTACACACTTTTTTAACAGAATTACTAGAATGATAACATGAGGAAAATAAAAAACATCTGAAATATTTTTCAACAGATTTCTGGCCCTGGGGGTGGGAAGACATGAAGAAGCCTTCAGACAACTGAGCCTAGCAAAGTTCTTTTAGTTTCTCTTAAAGTAAAACCACACAAGGTAAAACATTCAATTCATTCCAATTTCTAATTCTTTTCCCTTTTCAGCAACAAATGCTTAATAGAAAAATGTTCCAAATAACATGTCACTGATTGCAAATAGATATGCATCTAGACTTCGAGTAGAGCAAATTACTAAGATACAAAACAAAGCATTTTAGCAAAGGATTCTAGAGCAATATTATTGGTCTTTTTTCAAAGACTTAATAATTTTCATGCTAGTAATTTTATAAGTGGACACATCACACAAGGCAATGGACACTGAGATGGTTATTTAAAGAAGGCAACAGCACAGTGACAATGCTCTGGCAAAGCCCCAAAACATGCCAATCATGCTTTCTCTCTCACATGGTTAAACCAACATAACCACAGGAAGGAAACTGGTTTCAGAACCTTACTAAGTATGAATTGTGTGTGAAATCACATTTCAACCTTCAAAAAGCTTGATTAAACCACTAAGTTACTCTACTTATTTTTCTTAAGAAGAACAATTTTGAATTTTAAGTTAATGTGAAATACTGAAAGGTAAACAAAACACTAACAATCAACATTTACTATGTCCTAGGCACCTGCTTAATCTTTACAACAACCACCCTTCAAAGCAGGTACTATTATGTCATTCCCATTTTCCAGATGAGGAAACTGATACTTAGAAAGGTGAAGTAACTTGCCCAAAGTCACACAGCTTGGAAATGATTGAGCTGCGAATCAAACCTAGCATCTGGGGCCTGAGGACCTCACTCTTAATTATTGTGCTAGCTTGGTTCTACACTGAGATACCATTTTCATCACGTTGGACAAGCTTTAAGAAAAAAAAAACTGAGAGCTGGGCACGGTGGCTCACGCCTGTAATCCTAGCACTCTGGGAGGCCGACGCGGGAGGATCATTTGAGCTCAGGAGTTTGAGACCAGCCTGAGCAAGAGCGAGACCCCGTCTCTACTAAAAATAGAAAGAAATTAGCCAAACAACTAAAAATAGAAAAAGTTAGTTGGGCATGGTGGTCCCAGCTACCCGGGAGGCTGAGGCAGGAGGATTGCTTGAGCCCAGGAGTTTGAGGTTGCTGTGAGCTAGGCTGATGCCACTGCACTCTAGCCCAGGCAACAGAGTGAGACGCTGTCTCAAAAAAAAAACAAAAAAAAAACAACCTGAGGTTGACAAGGAGAAACAGGAGTTCTCATAGGCTGTGGGAATGTAAACTGGTATGAATATTTTGGAAGGCACTTTGGCAATATCTACCAAAATTTTAAATGCATGTACCCTTTGACCCATTGGGTCTACTTTTTGGAATTTGTGCTATAGATTTTACCAGAGAAGCATGCAAAGATATAGGCAAATATATCAACTATAGCAATTTTTTTGCAGTAGTAAGCTGGGGTCCCCTCAAATGACCATGATTATAGGACCAGTTATTTAAACGATGTATATCCATGCAATCAATGGGAAATTATGAAAGAGAACAATATGCTATGAAAACACTAAGTATATAATTGAACAAAACTTGTTAAAATATAGCTGCACATTAGTATTTAGATTATGATCATATTTTGTTGTTTTTAAGGGATGTATATATGTATAATACCTCAATAAAACTGTGATATGTCTATGTATGTATACATATTTCTTCACAAATAATTTTATTGGTTTTCTGATTTGGAGTTCAAATGTGATACAAAGAGGGAGATTTTCACTTTAGACCCTTCCAAACCGTTTGAACTTTTACTATGACCATGTCTTACTTTTATATTCAGAACAAAATTGAGACCAAAAAAACAAAAACTTTAGCATCATCTATTATGGTAGATTTTAAACTTTTTTGACCATAAACATAGTAAGAAACACATTTTACATCATAGGCCAGAATACACATATAGCTAAAACAAGTTTCACAAAACAATATTTACTATACGAAATATGCTCTAATATTCTATATTCTATTCTATCATTCCATTCTTCTATTCTCTTTCATTTTTTTAAAGTTGGGCACTACCCACTAAAATTATTTCATATCCCAAGGTAAACCTCAACTTGGCCTGCTGACAAGGGTGCAAGCCCAACTAGATGCCATAATCTAGAGGAGACTCTAACACTGCTGTCCCCAACCCCTAGGCCACACACTGGTAGTGGTCTGTGGCCTGTAAGGAGCCAGGCCACACAGCAGGAGGTGAGCGATGGGCCAGTGAGCGAAGCTTCATCTGTATTTACAGCCGCTCCCCATCACTCGCATCACTGCCTGAGCTCTGCCTCCTGTCAGATCAGTGGTGGCATTAGATTCTGCATTATGGTGAGTCATATAATTATTTCATTTTGTATTGAAATGTAATAATAACAGAAATAAAGTATATAATAAATGTAATGCACTTGAACCATCCCTAAACCATCCCCCTCACCCTGGTCCATGGAAAAATTGTCTTCCATGAAACCAGTCTCTGATGTCAAAAATATTGGGGACCACTGCCTGACATACATAGCAGACCATCTCTAGCCAGCCCAGTGTTTACCTAACCCACAAACCCAAATACTCTCAGCCAATCAACATCACTCAGAAATTTTGCTTTCTTAAAATAGGACAGATACAGTTTGAGATCTTTTGACTTTAAAAGACTTATCCCATTCTCCCTTTCCCCAACCTCATATCCCAGAACCTACCTAGACTCTCTACTGTGTTGGGCTCCCTGCTTGGCAGTACATTTTTTTCACTAAATACTCAATCATTAGTCTTTATTTTTAAATTTAAAAACCCACTAGTGATTTGTGGCCTGCAGTTTGATAAACACTGATCTAATTCACTAAGGAACTTAAAGGTCTTTGTTTTGTTGCTGATTTGTTTTAACACAACTTTTCCATTTTCTTCCCAATGTACTGCCAGTTGGCATAACCAAATTCTTATTTCTTGATAAGAAGCAATAACACATTTTTAAAACCCCACAGAACCCAAAGATGTGGGAAGAGTTTGGTTGACCAGGAAACTTAGGGAGAGGCATTAGACTATTTAATGAGGAACCAAATTTAGGAAACCAAGAAGGAGGGTGGGAGGTGAGGGATGAAAACTTATCTGTTGGCACAGTGAGTGCTATTCCGGTGATGGGCACACTAAAAGCCCTGACATCAGCATTATACAATATATCCATGTAACAAAAACATCTGTGCCCCCTTAATATTTCACAATAAAAAAATTTACAGCATGTACTTAAGAAAATTTTTACTTGTTTTGTGTTATTGATGGGAGCTTATGTAAAACTGCCTTGTTAAATTATATTAGTAAAACAAAAATAAATCAATAAAACATTGAGAAGAAAATACAAAATATTTTTATGTTTTTATCATGCTTTCATTAATAAACAATAAATTAAAACTATTAAACATTATTTTTTAAGATTTCTTGTAGAGATAGATTCTCTCTATGTTACTTACGGTGGTCTTGAACTCCTGGCCTCAAGCAATCCTCCCATTTCAGCCTCTCAAAGTGCTGGGATGAGTGGCATGAGCCACTGCAGCTGGCTAAACTTTAAACAAATATGAGAGGGAATGGGTATATTCACACCTAATGAGTGCAATATGCTCCATCAGGGGATGGACATGCTTGAAGCTCTGACTCGGGTGGGGCAAAGGCAATATATGTATCCTAAACATTTGTAACCCTGTAATATGCTGAAATAAAAAAACAAAAAATAAAAAATAAAATAAATAAAAATAAATAAATATGAGAGAGAGTGTGTTCTTCAGATCTTTAAATACCATTAATAATTTTGGGAGAACTGAAAACTTCTGTCACTCTCTTGTCTAACCAATACTTTGATGCAACAGCCCTATACTTTTTTAATATAACAACTTTATTGACATATACTTCATATAGCATACATTTCATCCATTTTAAATGTACAATTGAATGGTTTGGGGTATATTCATAAAGTTGAGCAACCATCACCACAATAAATTTAATACATTTTTATCACCTCAAAAAATACCATATATCTTCAGTCCTCCACCCCCAGGTCACAGGCTGGTACTGGTCCATGACTGGTTAGGAACGGGGCGGCACAGCAGAAGGTGAGCTGCAGGCGTGCTAGCGAAGCTCCATCTATATTTACGGCCACTCCCCATAAGCATAAGCTCCGCCTCCTGTCAGATCAGCATTGACATTAGATTCTCATAGGAGCCCGAACCGTACTGTAAACTGCGCATGCGAGGGATCTAAGTTGTGTGATCCTTATGAGAATCTAGTGCCTGATGGTCCGAGGTGGAGCTGAGGTGGTGATGCTAGCGCTGGGGAGCAACTACAAGTACAGATTGTCATTAGCAGAGAGCTTTGACTGCACAATAAATGTAATGGGCTTGAATCATCCCAAAACCATGCCCCCCCCCCTTCGTGGAAAAATTGTCTTCCATGAAACCGGTCCCTGGTCCCAAAAAGGTTGGGGACTACTGCCCTATACCCATTAATAGTCACACCTCATTTTTCCCAAAATCCATTCCCTGCCCCGCCAGCCCCTGATAACCACTAATCTGCTTTCTGTCTCAAGAGATTTTCCTATCCTGGACATTTCACGAAGTGGAATCACACAATATGTGGCCTTTCTGTGTCTGGCTTCCTTCACTTAGCATAATGTTTTCAAGGTTCATCCATGTTCAAGTATGTACCAGTACTTCATTCCTTTTTATTTCTGAATAATAACCCATTGTATGGATATTCTACACGTTGTTTATCCATTCAGCAGTTGATGGACATTTGGGTTGTTTCAACTTTGGGGCTATTTATGAATAATGCTGCTATAAATATTCATGTAATAAAATTAGAAATTATTAACAAAAGAATAGCTAACAGAATCACATGTATTTGGGAATGAAATTACATATTTACAAATAACTTCTTAGTTTAAAAAGGAAGCATAAAGGAAATTAAGAAATACTAGCATAGAATGATGACAAAACTATACATGTCAAAATTTGTGGGCCATGCCTTAAAAAGTTATATAGGTATAAAGGGCAAAATTTATGTAATTAAATAAGTTGATCAGCAAACAAAAAAGATTAAACACAAAAAAATTGAACAGTCAACTCATAAATTGGCCAAAAAATGCATAAAGCAACTATAAAAAAGAAAGAATAATAAAGATAAAACAATGAAATGAAGAAGAGAAAAACAACAGAGAAAATTAATTATTTAAAAATTGGGTTCTTTACTCAATTCTAAGAAACGACAGTGAGCTAGCACCGTTTATGCTATCCTGGA
>VBSM01000937.1:2312101-2349751 GCA_008086735.1 Cheirogaleus medius | reverse complement strand
GCCTATAATCCTAGCACTTTGGGAGGCTGAGGCAGGAGGATCACTTGAGGCCAGACCAGGAGTTTTAGATGAACCTGAGTAACATAGGAAGACCTTGTCTCTACCAAAAGATAGGAAAATTAGCCAGGCATGGTGGCATGCACCTGTAGTTTTTTAAAATTTTAGCAATTTATTTAAAATTTTAGCTGAATTCTTCATACCCATCTGGTGGTGCCTACTGTCGTTTTCCCCTCATGCTTTGCTAGAGTTGAGCTATTGCTGATGTCCTGTCTCTTCTTGGGAGCACCTGTCTTTCCTTAGATTTAATCCAGGCTACTTGGTCTCCTTACAACCTCAGATCTCTGATGCATTCAAGGAAAGTTATCCAGCCTTTTCTCATTGTCCTGGTTGGTGAATGCTCTTTCCAGCTTTCTACATCCTAATAGGAAGTCTAATTGCACTGTTATATAGTCACTTGAAAAAGTTACTATCTTTATGGTTGTGTATTTAATTAATTCAATATATGGTAAGTTGATTTGTTTAATTTTTCTATTACTTTCAGTGATTTCTTCTTTTTTCTTTCATAATTATGTGGATTATTTATAGTTTCAAGTCATACATACAGAACAGCATATATGCCAAGAAGCCTGGCCTCTCTCCCTGTCTGCTGCACCCTACTTCCTCCTTTCCTCTATAGGAAACTAGGGGAGTGAGAAGCAACTTGCCCTTTCTCTGAAAGTTCTCTGAAAGATCAACTCACAATTAAGGCAGATTAATAAGAGAAATGTTTATTTACCATGTGCATGGAGAGAATCATAGAGTGATTACCCAATATCCCAATGGGATCCTGTTATTTTTATACCTGCCTTTTAGAGGGGAGGGGGAGATGAGCAACATAGGTAATTCTGTTTAGGAGCAATAAATGGTTGCTAGGGAGGATGAATGGATGGGGAAACAGATTGGCATGTAAATGATTCTCTTAGCAAATTAAATTAACCTGAGAGATGGGTATTATATTTAAAATATTTTGGGCCTGGTCTGGTTGCATTCTTGATAGTTTTTCCTGAAATATACTGAGATAACCAGGAGGGAAAGGGAAGCCAAGAAATCTTTTGATCTGTCAGTTTATGCAGATAGGGGGAAAGCCTCTTCCAGTACTTTTTGGTCATATGGCTTATTTCTTATATTTAAAAAATGTGAGTATGGTTCAATTGTTTTTTAAAAGTTCTTTAAATTTCATTCTTCCTAAAATTTCAGTATGTTGTCTTGTGTTTCATTTGCCTGCAACTGTTGTCCACTAAAAATTGTGCCCCCTGGGCCAAAAACTGTATGAGAAGGAATTGCTTCTATTTTCTTAGGAATTCATAGATTCCAGAGTTTTGGTTGTGATAATTTGGTAGATGAATATAAGAGATTAAAAGTTCACAGTTTTTATTCACTTTGAAAATTTTATTTGCTCTGTGGTTGCCAGGAAACCTGATAAAGAGAGTGTAATCAAGGTGTATTTTGCTATTTCCCTGTTTTTTCCTAGTTCTTTTTTACGTTTCACGTAATGCTCTTTTTTAGCCAGCAGAGGCCACTAGAGCCTACTCAGGAGCAGAAGTGTAACAGAAATGGGGCGGTTCTAAGATGTGATTGCTAAAAGGTCACTTTTTAAAGCTTTGCAGTTAATATTTTAATCTTGCTAGCATGTGTCATGTGAAGATTTCATGCTTGAAAGAAACCAAATATTGGCGGGCAAGAAAGTGTCTATGGCATTTACTTTAAATATTTTTTCATTATATTCCATGTCCTTTAATTTATTTTGTTATCTCCTTTAAATTAAAAGAAATAAGCAGTTGAGAATTATAGTCAACTTCATTGCTTAATGTCTGTGGAGCTTACACCTACTTTAACTACTATGTAAATCCCACAAAAAGACATGGTCCCTACTCTCTAGGAAATGATGCTATCTTTGAAGAATGCTGCAGTTTATTACTAGCTTAATTTTTTTTTTCCTGACTCTTCTCAGTTTGCAGGCCTTTCAGATATATCCATCTCACAAGACATCCCTATAGAAGGAGAAATCACTATTCCCGTGAGATCTCGCATTCGGGAATTTGACAGCTCCACGTTAAACGAATCTGTTCAGAATACCATCGTAAGTTAGACTACTTGAGAGAACTTCTGTTCGGTATCATGGGACTAAATAACTGATAGTACTGTACAATATTTTCATTTGGTTCACTGATTTTCAGTATGTTTTATTTATTGAAGTTTAAGATTCTCCCTTAGAGAATAATTCAGTACAGCGTTTTGGAGAGCAGTTTGACTATAATGGGTATTAAAATCTTAAAATGTCCAAATCTTTTTAAACCAATAATTTTGCTTCTCTAAATACAGTATAAGGAAAAATAAAGTAAAAAATATTTTGAACATAAATATCAATATACAAAGATGATCATTATAGCATTTTTTTGTAATGGGGAAGTTGGAAACAAATTAACAACAGATGGGATACTAGTTAAGTAAATTATATTACAGCCATGTGGTGGAATGCTAAAGAACTATTAAAAATTATGTTTATAAAGAGTTTTTAATGATATGGATTAGGTGAAAAAACTAGGACAGAATTGTCTCAATGGTATTTTGACAGGTTATATTTGCATTACTGAAGCTTTCCTCAAATGTCTTGATTTCTTTTGTATCTAGCTTCTGGGATTCATTTACCAGTTAAAATTGGGAATGTTGGAAATTATTTTATATATTAAAAAGAATGTGGTAGCTAGGGAGCAGGCTGATGGGCCCTTGGGACCTCATCTTATATGAAGTGAATGTCACATACTATATTTGCAGAGCAGCTTTTCATAGTGTTGTTATTTTAGTTTCTTTATGTAGCATATTAACAGAGCTGTGTTTCTCTTTTATAGTTTTCAAAATCAAAATAAAACTGGTAGATATGGAAAACTGTTAAATGTTAGCTTAAGGAGTTAATAGAAAAAGCATGTTCTACCTGTCTGGTTTGTTGGTATAGTGAAAAGGTTGAACTGGAATTCGCTTGAAAATTCAATGAAGAGCTTTCAGGAGATTGAAATAAAAAAGATTTTAGCAAATTAAGTGAGGGGCTGCCTGGCAACCTTGGTGATCACAATACAACAAGTTGTTTGTGTTTTTCAGATGCGTGATCTAAAAGCTGTTGGGAAAAAATTCATGCATGTTTTGTACCCAAGAAAAAGTAATACTCTTTTGAGAGATTGTAAGTATATGAGGTTTTTGAGGATTTGCTTCATTTCACTGTACCTTATCACAAATACTTTATAAAGCAAAGAGTCTGTGGTAATAAAACATCATTTTGCAGGATGAAAAAATATACAGATGAATATATAAATGAAATTTTTGGAAGAAATTTAAAATTTAGAATGGAAATTCAGAGATTGAAAGATTTTTCTTATTGTATTGTCCTCATCAATAAATATAAACTGTATACCATCACCTGGAAAATGTTGTAGTAAGCACTGCAAAAAAATATTTCTGGAAGCTGCTATAAAGGACTAACAATCTCCTAGGGAAAGGCAAATGTTTAAATGTTAAATTAGAATAATAGTAAATACCCATTAATGATTAACAAATCAATAGTACTTATTGACATTTCTATTTTTAAAACTATCATTTTGTCTGATGACTGCTTTCTTTGTTATTGTTAAAGAGTTCTGTCAAAACAGTACAATGAATTATGCTCTTAGAATTTTTTCTTAAAATTGTTTAGGCTTCTTATTTTTCTTTTCTTTTTAAGCAATCTTGGTTTTCTTATTACCCTTTATCAGAAAAATCAAATCAGTTGTTTGAGAATAGTAACAATGATGTCATACACGGGCATACCTCCCAGTTTGACAGCATTTCAGCTGTAATACAGGGGTGTCAGATACGAGGTAAGTGTGCCATCACTCTGTGTGGAGCCTGGATGCAGTGGCACAATCTTTCTCAACACAGCGTACTGTGGGTTGGAGCTGATACATGATTTGAAACTGATTTGCTACTCCTGTTATAGTGGACAGATCTGGGTTCAAATGGTAATTCCATCACTAGGTATGTGATCTTGGATAAGACAGTTAACTTTTGGGGGGCTCAAGTTTCTTTGTTAAAGTGGAGATAATAGCATGTTCCTTGCTGGTGAGGACTAGAGATGATAATACATATAAAGTACCTAGCGCAGCATCTGGCATTTAGTAGGCACTCCATAAATGGTAGCTATTTTTCTATTGCCTCCCTCTACACATACCTATTATCTTATTTAATTCTTATAACAGCTTTATGAAATAGGAGTAATTATTTCTATTTTACAGATGAGGAAAATGAGTCCCAGAGAAGCTATGTGTCTTGTCAGGATCACACAGGCAGAATTAGAACCCAGTTCCCAGTTCAGTGCCCTTTCCACTTTACCACTGCTGCCCCAGATGTGAATATATCCTTTCAACTGCTGCTGTTCATAGCAAGGTTACTCCAGTCACAATGCAGAATCAATGCGTTAGTCAATGTGTTAATTTGCTGATTAATGTTAAATGTTAGCTATGTTATATGTTAAGATCTATTCCCAAACCTTGTGGGGATAGAGAAATAGGCTGGCACAAATGGTGAGCAAGTTGTGGCTAGGAATATGCACTTCTGCCCTACCCTGTTATCACAGCCCTTAGCAAAGTGGCAAGGAAAACAATTTCTTGACTTAAAAACAGTTTTTAAAAAAAACCCACAATAAAATAACACTAAACACCTATTAGGATGGCTATTATGAAAAAAAAATAAGAAATAAGTTTTGGCAAGGATGTGGAGAAATTGGAACCCTTGTGCATTGCTAGTGAGAATGTAAAATGGTACAGTTGCTGTGGAAAACAATACGGTGGGTTCTCAAAAAATTAAACACAGTTACCATATGATACAACAATTCCACTTTTAGGTATATACCCAGAAGAATGGAAAAGGGACTGAAACAGATATTTGTACACCCATGTTCATAGCAGCATGATTCACAATAGCTGAAAGGTAGAAACAACCCAAATGTCCATTGATGGATGGATAAAGAAAATGTATATACCATGATGTATACCATATATAAGGGGAATATTATTCAATCTTAAAAAGGAATGAAATTCTGACACATGTTACATTGTGGATGAAAACATTATGCTAAATGAAATAAGCTAGACACAATAGGACAAATATGAGTCCACTTATATTGGTTACCTAGAGTAGTCAAATTCATAGAGACAGAAAATAGAATGGTGGCAGTTAGGGGCTTGTGTGGATGAGACTGGGGGAGTTGTTTAATAAGTATGGAGTTTCAGTTTGGGAAGATGAAAATGTTCTAAAAATGAATGGTGGCGATCATTGCACAACAGTGTGAGTGTACTTAATGCCACTGAACTGTACACTTAGAAATGGTTAAAATGGGGATGGGCTCACACCTTTAATCCCAGTACTTTGGGAGGCTGAGGCAGGAGGATTGCTTGAGCCCAGGAGTTTAAGGTTGCAGTGAGCTATGATCACACCACTGCACTTGAGCCCAGGCAACAGAGCAAGACTCTGTCTCTTAAAAAAAAGAAAGAAATGGTTAAAATGATAAATTTTGTGTTATATATTTTACAGCAGTAAGAAAATAACTAAAATACTGTTATGAATTTTCTATGAATTAAGAAAAAAATCTTCAGTGCATTAAAAAAACAGTGTATTAATGTCATTATATAGTCATGTGTCACTTAACAACAGCCACAACACCACTGCACTCCAACTTAGGTGACAGAGTGAGACCCTGTCTCTAAAAAAATAAAAAAGTAAACTTGGGCAAGTCACTTCCTTCTTAGTTCATTTTTCATATTCGTGAAATGAGCATGATTATACTTATAGCCTTGTCTAATACAGTCTCAGATTGGTAAAGTGTCTTGGCTATAGTCTTTTTTCTGAGAGTGTGGTGTGGGGTACCTATGTCTTCTGACTGCTTGTCCATTGGTATTTCATTATAGCATGCTGGAAAAGTGGCTTAGTATATATAGAGAAGGGCGATTTAAAAGATATGTGAAGAAGTGCATTCAGGATTAGGGAACTGGGAGGGCAAGTAGTGGGATAGGAGAGGTGGGAAGGCGTAGGCAGACAAAGAGAGCCTTGATGTCTGAATTCCAAGAGTGGGAAGGTAGATATTGGAATAAAGATAGAAAATATTACTTGTTTGCTTCTTATCCATTTTCTGTCTTTCTTGTCTTGTAGGGGATTTGTGGGGCCCTTTGATTCTTTGTGTGACACTCGCATTGTAAGTACTTACATTTTCTTTGTCATTTGAGCTAAACTAGACTTTTTTCAGATTTTCAAAATTGAGGGGAATTTTGATTGAATATTTCATTTAGGACTTCTATGACATATTGTACTTCTTAGGTATTTAAGACCAAAAAGTCAAGTAGCTTTCCAGATCAATTAAAACATAATGGAATTAAAGATGTGGAAATTATGTTTACCTTTATTTATCAGTGATTTCTTAGTCTGTTTTAACTATATCTGTTCAATAATTTTTACTCTCGTGTACCTCCCCATCATTAAACAAAGTCACTTAAATATTTATAGGTTTAAGCATCTTTTGTTTACAGACATAATTTTCTTTAAATCATACTAAAAATATGAATGCAAATGAGAATAAATTAGAATCGTGGTATAGAGAGTTAAAAGCAAGATCATGTTTCAAAGTGCTATACTTTCCCATATGCATTGTATGTAAAGGTGGGGGGGACAGAAGAAAAGGAAGGTTTCATTGGAGAGGGGAATATAACCATTGATGGAGAGGAAAAAATACTGCAGTAGGATTCAGTTCTAGATTCTCATCCTGACTCTGCTGTCAGTTAGCTATGTGACTTTGGGCTACTAATAACCAAAGTATGTATAATGATTTTTCCCAGTTTACAGAAAACTTTTATATACTTCCTCTTATTTTATCTTCATAACAAGAATTCAATATTATTTTCCTTTTTTGACAAACAAGCTCAGGTTCAAAAAGGTTGACGACTTAACCAAGATCACATAATTAGCGGTAGACCTCAGGTTTCCTGACTGCCTGTTTTGTACCTCTGTGATTATTATGCATATTTTCCCAATTAGCCACTCTGGGGCTCCTCTTCCATATTTATAAAAGGAGATGGTGAGGGTCCTTTCCAGGCCTAACCCTTTATGGTTCTAAATTCAACAAATTTCTTATTGTCTTTTCTACTAATTTTTTAATTTAAATCGAGCATATATTAATTTAGGTAATAATGTAGAGTGTTATGTCTCATGCCTTTAATAACCATATCAAGGAAGCAGGCAATGCCTTGATGGAAGGATTTATATTAGAAGTTCTGAGCATATATTTTTTTTAGTTTTGAAAGGTTAACCTTAGAGATTATGTAGTTTAACCCCACTAATTTGCAGAGAACACTGGAGTTTAAGACGTCAAGTGACATATCTAGTGACAGGACTAGGCTCAGTGTCAGGGTCTCCTGCTTTCTAGGCTAGTTAATATTCTTTCCATCATAACATGCTGAAGCAATAGGGATTTGAGACAAGTGATGAGTGCAGGCACATTCTTTATATCTGATTGTCAGGACTTGGAATGGAATATACACAGCCATAGAATACAAAAGCCTGCACATACTGGCAAATAGCATAGCAGGGCAAGACTTACTGTGTGACTTCTCTATGCTGCGTAATAACAAGAGGTTGTGAGCTTGCTATTATTTATTATTTTTCTAGGAAAACTAACACCAAGTCCAGGTATTCTAAGTCCAAAATTCAAGACAGTTTATGTCTGTAAAATTCTTAGACAAAGAATATTTATATGGTTGTTCAACTACTCAATTTCAAAGCGAAGTCCTTTAGTAATCTGTGTGTTTTGATTTTTTAAAAAAATCTACAACTAAATAGGTTTATAAACTGTTTCCATTTTTAAATATGTGAACTAAAACCTTAATTGAAGAATTATACATTCAGATGTGTCTAAAGGCTAGAGTAGTAATCTAAATGCATGCAGTAGTGGCTTGGCAACTGTAAGCCCCTTGTTATTATGTCAGCTGCATTTGGTTGTTGTCCATGTTGAAATGTAGGCCCAGCATTAGAAAGTCTACTGATTTTTCGAGAAAATCCAGAGATACATATTCTTATGTGAAACCTCCCAATGTCAACTTAAATTTAAAACCATTTAAGTATTATATAAACCAAAAACCTCATGTCTGTGAGCCACATTTGACCCTTTAGTTTATAACCTCTGCTTAAACAAAAAAGGTCTTCAGTAATCCATTGAAACATTCCAACAAGGTCAAATTGAGTATCCCTTGTAGTCTTGAGGCATTTGGAATTTGAAGTAAGGGAGCCTTGCCAAATACTTCTGGCATTTTCCTTTTAGCACAGCTGACATATTACAAATCTTCAGGTGAGGGATAGTAGCCTAGCAATCTGATTCAATGTTTGAGAACTCATGCCTTGACTTTGTTGCTCCAAGTAAAAGATTAGGCAATTCTCATGCTGTTTCCTTGTCTCAGAATGCTGCAAAGAGGCTCCGCAGATAGTGAAAAAGATGGAGGGCCCCAGTTTGCAGAGGTGTTTGTCATTGTCTGGTTCGGTGCAGTTACCATCACCCTAAACTCAAAACTTCTTGGAGGAAACATGTGAGTATCATTAAAATGCACCCTTCTTTTTCTCTTGCCAGGAAGCATATCTTAGAATTTTTTTTTTTTTAAGACAAGGTCTCACTTTGTTGCCTGGGCTAGAATGTGGTGACATTGTCAAAACTCACTGCATCCTCAAACTCCTGGACTCAAGTGATCCCCCTGCCTCAGCTCCCAAGTAGCTGGGACTACAGGCATGTGCCACCATGCCCGGCTAATTTTTTAAAAATAATTTTTTGTAGAGACAGGGTCTCACTGTGTTGCCCAGGCTACTCTTGAACTTCTGGCCTCAAGTGATCCCCCCACCTTGGCCTACCACAGTGCTAGGATTACAGGTGTGAGCCACTGCACCCAGCTGCATATCTTATATTTTTAGGGAAACCAGACTAGTTAGATATTTTTTAAAAGGAAAATCAAACTAAATGAAGGCCAAAGAGAAAGTTCTCTTAAAACTACTACTACTAAACAGAGATAACCTAGCTGAATTAGAGTATCTTAAATTATCTGGGGTCCTTTGATAAGCTTCAGATGCTCTCTCCAGCCCCTGAAATCACAGGCAGAATCTTTTGTTAGAAGATTATGTACATTTTGGGAGGCAGGTGGTCCTTAACTTTCAACAGATTCTCAAATAGGTCTATAAACTCTCAAAGAATTAAGAACCACTACCTTAGAGTTTCAGTGGGAGAAAGTGGTCTCTAGGAATTAGAGCAGATCATTTGGTATTAGACAGTTGACTCTTTTAAGGGGTTTAAGAGGAGAGGAGGGAGAGTATAGGGAGAGAAAATTAAAGCATGCAATGTTAGAGTATAGACATCATGTATCAGGAGGGAAGCAACAATCCACAATGCATAGAAATCTGTGTAGTATGTTGTGTCATGACACATCAGCCGTACTGACAATATTTATGGATGTATTTTGTTTTTAGATCTTTTTTTCAGAGCCTCTGTGTGCTGGGTTACTGTATACTTCCCT
This sequence comes from Cheirogaleus medius, assembly GCA_008086735.1. Lineage (NCBI taxonomy): Eukaryota > Metazoa > Chordata > Mammalia > Primates > Cheirogaleidae > Cheirogaleus > Cheirogaleus medius. The sequence goes on along the minus strand of VBSM01000937.1, from coordinate 2,340,146 downwards.
TGACGGTGGCAATGCTGATTTGCCGGCTGGTACTTTTGGCTAAGCCAGGACCAGTAAACTTCATGGTTCGGCTTTTTGTGGTGATCGTGATGTTTGCCTGGTCTATAGTCGGTAAGTATGTACTTATCTCCACAACAGCAGAATAGAACAAAAACATGAATTAAAGGTGAAGACAAGATGAGGTGCAGTGTAACTCCAGAGTCAGATGTGAGTGATGTGATTCTTGCCAGTGTCATCCATAGAACCCTCTGCTCTAAGCAGGCATTGATGGGGATGGCGTCTATCTTAGTTGAGTATCTGGACTCAGCTGATGTGGAGAGTCACATCTTTATTTTTCCTTAAGTAATGGACAGGATTGGGAAAGTAGATTACACTAGACTCAGCTGAGTCCTGGTATATACAAGGCATAGGTGAGATGACTTGGACCTTTTCCTAACAAACTAATCATAATAAAAATAATAGCATTTATGGATTGTTTATTATAGGCCAGGCATTGTTGTGAGTGCTTTATATATATTCTCATTTAACCCTCACAGCCACCCTAATAGATAAATCCTATTTTTAGTCCCATTTTATAGATGAGGAACAGTCACAGAGAGGTTAAGGACCTTGCCCTAGGACATGTAACTAGTGAGTAGGGGAGTCGAAGTTCAAACCCAAGCAGATCATGCACTCTTGAGAACTATAGCACTTTCCAGTGTAGGTTTAAGTCCCATTATGTAGTACTTTTCTGCTTCAGTAGCACATTTTGCTAAAGATGAGGAAGAGAATCCAGGAATGGTGGTGCACGCCTATTGTCCCAGCTTCCCGGGAAGCTGAGGTGGGAGGATCGCTTGAGCCCAGGAGTTGGAGGTTACAGTGAGCTATGATCAGGCCACTGCACTCCAGCCTGGGTGACAGAGTGAGACCTTATCTCTAAAAAATAAAAAAAATGATTAGGAAGGGCCTATAGTAATGGCTGTGAATGTTCTGTGCCCATTGTTTTTACATTTCTAAAATTCTCTTAAAATTCCAGCTTAAACTAGAAGTGTTCACTAGCTTCTGATTTAATGGGATAGACTGCCTAATATTTTTAAGTGTGGTAACATCTCATTGCTCTAAAACATGGTTGAAAGCTAAGAAGTAATCCAGAAAAGGTCTGAGGGAGCCAGAATTTGATGTTCCAAAGACTGTATCTTAAGCTTGGGTGCTTACTCATGAGAGAGCCCCTGCTTCCCTCACTTAGAGTCTGCTAATCACCACACATGCAATTCTAACTAGCTTAGTTACCTAGTGTGCAGGCACACAGCAGATCAGAAAGTAGAATCTTAGGAGAGAGAGGCTTTAATTCAGCAACTATCCATCACAAACTGTTTGTCAGGTACAGTGCTAGGCATTGTCTCTGTCCCCGGAGTTCCCAATCTAACGAAGCAGCCAGACATGAAAACACTTAAGGCAAGGGCAACAGGTGCTCCAGGTGGGAGACAGAAGTCTGTGCAGGGTACAGTGAGAACGCAGAAGAGAGAAGTGGGCAGTTTCTGCCTGGCGTGGCAGAACACCAGGTGATAATTCAGAAACGATTTCCTAGAGGGGTGGTTCTTGATGAGTAAAAAGATAAGTAGGTATTGCCTGGGTGGGCAAGAGAGGGATGGCATTTAAAAGAGTTGATGTCTAAGAACAGTTAACTCAAAAAGCACAGCAGTATGAGGCCATTTACCATAGGCAGGAATAACCTTACACATCTTTATTAGCCTGTTCAGCACAGTTCAGTAACTTTTTAGGAAAGGTTAAGAAACTCCTTTTAGAAAGGTTTCCATCCAAAATGATTCAAAACTTTCAAAGCTTTAGTACTTGAAATAGGAAGTCCCCAGCTATCTGAAAAACTGCCGCAGAATGCCTTTTTGTCTGAGGATCAGAAATGTAACTGAACTTTTAGGGTTATTCTATGTTCCAGATTATGCCAAGCACATTAAAGTTTAGTAAATGTTAGTAGCTGTGACAATATTATTGTGTTAATAGTCTTTTTTGTTGTGTCTTGTTTTCCTTAGCCTCTACAGCTTTTCTTGCTGATAGCCAGCCTCCAAACCGCAAAGCCCTGGCCGTTTATCCTGTTTTCCTGTTCTATTTTGTCATCAGTTGGATGATTCTCACCTTTACTCCTTAGTAAACCAGGAAATGGGAATTCAAAATGAGCAAACCGAAAGCTCATCTGAAAAATGCAATTCAACATGAAGCTTTGCCTCTGGCCCTCTTTTGTTTAATTTTAGAGGTATTTGGTAACTGAGTAGATGAGGAGATGAAAAGGGAGCCATATAGCACTATTGCCACTTATGTGAGAAACTTATGTTTTAAAGGCTGTCCTTTTCCTCTTAATGTCATTTCTTTAAAATACATGTGCATACAACGCATAGTATAATGCCTCATAAAGGCGTGATGGAGTCACTGTGGTCCATTTGGGTGAAAACCAATGACTAGGGAAGCACATGGATACATTCTATACATTGAATAGAGTTGGTAACTATTTTCAGTTTTGAGAATACTAGTTCAGGTGCAGCTCTTAAACATATTGCCTTATGACTATTAGAATATGCCTCTCTTTTCATAAGAAAGAATGGATGGTCTATATCCATTTTCTTTTGTTTCTCTCAAGCTTAAAAAGGCAATGACAGAGTTAAGGAGGGGTTTCATAGATGTGGAATGAGAAAATATGCATTAGCCAACATTCAGATTTTGATCAGAGGAAATTCTACACTTGTTGCTTAAAAAAAAAAACAAAAACAAGCTGGGTGCAGTGGCTCACACCTGTAATCCTAGATATTTGGGAGGCTGAGGTAGGAGGATTGCTTGAGGTCAGGAGTTCAAGACCAGCCTAAACAACATAGACTTTGTCTCTACAAAAAAAAAAAAAAAAAAAATAGCCGGGCACACCTGTAGTCCCAGCTATTCAGAGGCTGAGGCAAGAGGATCGCTTGAGGGCAGGAGTTCGAGTTTGCAGTGAGCTATGATTGTGCCACTGCACTCCAGCCTGGGTGACAAAGTGAGACTCTGTCTCAAAAAAAAAAAAGCAAAAGGCATCTAAAGAATTAACCTTTTTATTCTTTTTGTATAGTCACCTTTCTGCCATGCTTAACAGCACCTCAGTTGGCACTCTAGTTTTTAATCTTACTTCCTGGCTCTGAATATGCAATCTAAGATGTTAGCAGTCCACATGTAACTTGCCTTTAACTGAAGTTCTCAGTGGTCCAATGCTGGAGCTTATTCAAATAGAAAACCCCAGAAATTTAGATCAATAGGTCACTAATACATATTATCATGTGAGTACCTTCTCATAAGGGCAGAATGAGGCAGTTTGGATACAGTATAGCTATAAGGAGCTCTATTATTCTGTGTATTCTGGCCTCTAACTAGAAAGTAAAGCTAAATCAGAAGCCTACATTTAACTGTGTGAACATGGAGGGATTTAGTGTTCTGATGGATGATTAACAGAACAGCTAGATGCTTAGAGCATGACGTAGGAGGAGTTTGGTTTACAGCTGCTGCCTTTTCATAGTGGGCTTAACAGTTTTTCATTAGATGTGTTTTTCAGGTTCGGGAATAGCAATTTATTTTCTTGGTTTTAGACTTTATTTGTCAAGCTAATTAGCTCCCCTTTAGACAAGTACATTTTGCACATGTGCATCTACTTATACTCTCAGATACTTATGCACACAAGTGTGAAGGTTTTCCAGGGAGCAGAGGATCTGGGACAGGCTCATTCTGAGCTAACCAGGGCTCCTTTAAGGTAATTTGAGCTCTTGCCTTCTATAAATTGCACATTGAAGAACTCTAATAGACAAAGATTAGGAGTCAGACAGGAAACACTCATTGTAAATATATAGCTAGTGATAAAGATACGAATTTCTTATTCCACACTTCTCGTTTATCATAGAATTTAAATATTTATTCATTTTATATTTAAAGACTACCTACACATAAATATGATTCTAAAAACGTATTTTTCTCCATCCCCAGATTAACCAAGTGAACGATACCAGGCCAAATGGGTTCTTGAATGATACTCAATTTCAAAGCATTACAAAGTTGGTCCCCTCTGTTCTGGCCTTGTCCAGAGTTTTTGGTTATATATTTGTATTTATTACAATTTACTTTTTAAATTATAAAATAAACCCTTTCAAGACAAAGCCAATGTTTCAGTCTTGAATTGGTAAAGAAAATATTTTAGAACTGATCCTAATTTTGAAATTGGTCTTTAATTATCATCCATTTCCTATGTCTGAAACTTTCTAGCTTTCCACTTAAAATATCTACTCTCCCAAAGTTATTTCATCATCTGCCTCAATGATTATAATGTAAGATTAAAGAAGTAACCATGCTTCTCAAAGGGAATTAAGTCTTTACCGGATTTTACTCAGGCTAAACATTTGGTCAGAAATTTCTAAGGCCACAGCTTTGGGGGATTTGTGGGGGGGGGGTGGCGTGGGGTATACATATTGGGTATTAGGGCAGCTTGTTCTGTGTATTAATCTTTGCTCTTGGGTAACAGGGAATGGTTTTATTTGATTTAAATGAAAATGGATAAAATGGATATTTAATTTTTCTGAAAGTGAGTGGTCAGTTTGAAAGTATAAATAAATATTTTCTTAATATATGCAAACAAGTGCATTGCTTTTTGTGACAACTTAAGACCTGAATGTCTGGAAGCTGTAACCCTCAACGCAGCTTTTCCTGATTTCCTGCAAAGGTATGTGGCTGATGATAGAAATGAGGACTAGAAGGACAGGGGACTCCAACAAAGCAAACCCTGTTGCAGGAATTGGGAAGTTCCATGCTTCAGATGAAATTCAAGACCACTGCAGAACGTGGTGTGTCACTGCCATCCTGAGTGATCACTTGCTGCTCCTGCTTTTGAGACCGAGACTCTGCTGTCATATTCTTTAGCAATAGGAAGGGTGAAGACTGGATTTGATTGCTGTTCAGATGATAAAAACTCAGTTGATGCCAACACATTTGAATGTGCAGTATAGTCTTAAAAGTCAACCATTATTCATTAAATCTTTTGCCTCTTAAGAGGTTTATTACATGAGTTGATTTTGATCTTTTCACCGTGGTGTGGAGTTTTTCTGTTGTTGCACAAGGTGGAGTCACAGGGCATGGGACTGGTGAGCGTTTTACTGTTTACTGTATTTGTCTTTTTATAAAAAGTATCCCCCAAAATGTGATTAGAAGGCTAGCAAGCCTGGAGATTTAATTATGTACTTTATATAATCTAACTACTTATTGTATTTGGACTGCCTGTTTATTCCTGGAGAGGAAAATGAAAATCTGTCAGTTCAGATTCTTGGGTAACATCAAGTCATTGGAATTTATCTAAAGCTTATCATGATTTGATAAGACATCCATTGCATGTAGCTGTCTTAGCCCAGTGTAAAGCACTGAAGTTGTGATTCTTAATTAGACTGTTAGTTTCTGAGACATTTGGATGGAAATAAATGTATGAATGTTAATTCATGTATGTAAATTAGAAATACTTTTCTAGATTCTGTGGGCTTTTATTAAAAAGACTTTCATGGGATTTACTTAGGCTATAGAATGGCCAAATAATATTAATAATAATAATAATAGTACTACTAATAATAGCTAACTTTATTGGGCACTTAATGTGTACCAGGCACTATTCTATTTTTTTAAGGATTTTTATAACAGCTTTATGAGATACACTTTATCATGAAATTCACCTTTTAAAGTGTACAATTCAGTGGTTTTTAGTATATTCACAAAGTTGTGCAACCATCACCACTATCTAATTTTAGAACATTTTCATTACTTCACAAAGAAACCCGGTAGCCATTGGCAGTCACTCCTATTACCTTTTCACCCCAGCCCCTGGCAACCACCAATCTGCTTTCCGTCTCTACTGGTTTTGCCAGGCACTATTCTTCAGTGCTTTTTGTGCACCTCCTCTAATCCTCTGCATACAGTACTACAATTCACATTTCACAAATAGAAAGTTGCAGCACAGAAAGGTTAAGTAAATTGCCCAGGGTCATACAGTAAATTGATTTACAATAACACATTAGATGAGTGCATAGTAGGACACAATTTTGAATTGCATTATTGTGCATTATTATTATGTATTATTATGTATGAAATGAACATACCCCTTCCCCAGGGTGTGTTCCCTGTTATTAGTCTTTGCACCCTAGAACTGACTGGATGTCAGTAACGTTTTTTTCTGAGCAATGGAACACCATATCATCAGCATCTGAGAAGAACACAAGAGCAATTGTACATTGGGAGGAGTTAAGTTTGTTGCCCTCCTCAAGCCCCTTTTCTCTCCCTTCCCTTTTGATCACCAACCACCACCACACACATACCCTTTTTTTCTCAAAGTCTTAAGAATCAAACAACTTCTGCCTTCTTTTTAATTCTCCCAGAGGGATGGTTAATGCATCAAAATGTAACTTGTCTGTTCAGGTGTTTATAGTCAAGGGATGCATGTGGTTGCTTATGCTACCAGTTATATTCCTAGGCCCTCCAAGAGCAGTAGTACAAGAATAGAATGCCTTTCTATTTGGCATTAAACTAGGTGGGAGGAAGAAATAACAGAGTAAAGGCTTTGCCTTGTGAAGTCAGTGTTCTTGCCTAGTAGGAAGTGGCCACACGCTGCTCTTGTTCACTCTGTTCTTTCGGACCCATTGTACTCTGTGTCATCCCTGCTGGTAATTTCTTGGTCCTTTTCAATACTCCATTTTAATCCTGATCTTTCCTATAAATAATAAACCTGTGAAAAGAAGAACTCTGTAAAATGATTTGTGAATGTTAAATGTGCAAATAAAAACACTGGAAAAGGAGAATTTGTGTCTGTCCTTGTGCTGAAGGCACAGAGATACTTGTTGCATACTGATTTCAGATATGATATATTGTCCTCAGACAGTATTGAATGCTGTGCAGGATTGCACAGGGAGCAAGTACGAAGGGGAAGTCACATTTATTGAGCAAATACTATATGCCAGGCACTTTACTAGTTGCTTTATAAACAGTATCTCCTCTTATCACAGCAGCCTTTTGAGGTCAGTGACATCCTTAAAGTAGAGGAATCGGGGGCTTAGGAAGGTTAAATTGCCCAGAGTCACATAGTAAATGGTGCAACCAGAATTCTGAAAGCTCCAGTTTTATGATCACAAAGCCTCTTTCTTACGTTCGTTCCTTACCAAAATAAAACCATATCCACTTAAACTAAACCAGGTCAATCAGGCAACTTATGAGTTTTGTGAGAAAAACTGGGTTTTCAGCCTTCTGCTGAAGGGACTATTCCTGTCCCTGCTCTTAGTTTCTAAATCACTTGGAGAAACCAAATTCCCTGTTGCCCTACATGCGTAATAGTTGAAAAACATGGTTTTTATTTTTGGTACCACATAAAGTACCAGAGTGCAGTAAAACAGTAGGAAGTCTTTGAAGTATTGAGAGAATTGGTATCCAAGAGAAGAGGAAGGGCATTCCAAATGGAAGAGCAAAGGTAAGAGGGAGCAAGCAGGCCTGTGAAGCTGTCTGTGCACGTGAGAGTGTGGCACTTCGTCCTGTACCTCACCATGATACTTTGTGACGCTCATTTTTTTCTGAGACAGAGTCTCGCCCTGCCCTGTCGCTCCGGGTAGAGTGCTGTTCCCAAGCACATGCTGTGCTACTTATCACCTCCATACCGTTGCTGATGCTGCCTCCTCTGAAATACCCTCCACAATCCCCTTTTCCTCTAAAAATCAGCCAGGCCTCACCTCATCCAGGAAGCCAGCTGCCCTCCCCACTTCCTATCCCCTGCCCCACTCCACCTGGCTTAGGCATTCCCTTCTGTGCTACCATGATACCAGTCAGTCATTCAACACATATTTATTGAGTGCCTATTAATAGTGAATAAGACAGAGTCCCTACCTTCATGGAGCTGACATTTTCTTGCCTTCCCTTGTGGTTAAATTCACTGTGCTTAACTACACTGATTAAGTTCAATTATACTCACTCTTGACTTGCCTGTGTCTCCTACTAGACCATGAAATCTAAAAGGACAGAAACTGTGTCTAATTTACCTCTTTATCCTCAAAACCTAGCCTGGAACTTGGTACATACTAGGAACTCAGTATTTGTTGAATGCATTAGACTCAGAAGGGTCATTCCAGTAGACTAAGTAGAAGGGAAATAGGAGTAGGGCTAGGTCTGATCTCCGGGGGACAAGGGAAGAGAGAGAGGTAAAGACAAATTTAAGTATAATGCAAGATGTGTATTATTAGCAGCATTTTATACATGAGGAAGCAGAGACAAATTACTCACCCAAGGCCGAGTAAGTGGCAGAGCTGGGACTTGAACCCAGGTCTCTCTGATTCTAGAGGACACTTTCAATTAGAGTTAGCTGAATATAGCCTGCATGTAACAGAAGAATCCAAAACAAAAGTGGCCTGATAGATGCTTATTTCTCTCTTATATGAAAAAGTCTAAAGGTCGGAGGCCCAGAGTTGCTACGGTGGTCCCCTGGCATCATCTGGGACCTAAGCTCCAAATTCCTGGTGCCACCATCTTCAGTACTAGTTTCCTTCCTGAAGGTGACCTCATGGTCCAAGATGGCTGCAGGAGTCCAATTCATTACACCGTTATGGTGGCAGCAGTTAGAAGTAGGGGAAGATAAAGGGGCACTTTTTCCTGGCTGAGTTAGCTCCCTTGAAGCTACCTTCTTAGAAGTTAAACACAGCACTTCTGCTTACATCTCATTGCTAGGGAGCTGAGTCGCATGGGCATATCCAGCTGTGGGTAGGGGGTGGGAAGTTAGGGGGGATAAGGGTGGAGGCTGAGAAATGTATTCTTTTAGCTATATGCATTGCTGCCCCAAATGAAATTAGAGTATTGTTATTAAAGAAGACAGGGGACTGGATATTGAGTGCAGAAGTGCAGAAGCATTCTTTGTCATCATTGTTAGAATAAATTTTAAGGATAATTTACATTGAAGGATCTCAGGAAATTTCACCCCAAAACATAAGTCCTTGTTATAAAGAATATTTTGCATTAAAGGCCCTTAGAGATCAACAGGCCTTGGAAGGGGCTTTCCCTCTATCTGCATAAACCAGACAGACCCTCCAAAAAGAACAATTGACTTCTCTTCCCCTCCCTGTTATCTCAATATATTGCAGGAAAGATCAAGAATGGAACCAGACCTGGTCCAAATAGGTAAAATATAATACCTGTCTCTCAGGTTAATTTACAAGTCAATCTGTTTCCCCCCAACCATTCATCTTCCCTAGCAACCATTTATTGCCCCTAAACAGAATTACCTGTATTCCTCATCTCTCTCTCCCCTCTAAAAGGAGGGTATATACATTCCTGGCCCCCACTGAGATATTGGGTAATCACTCTGTGATCCTCTCTGTGTACATGGAAAATAAACTTCCTTCTCATATTAATCTGCTTTATTGTGAGTTGATTGTTCAGCAAAACTTCTGGGGTGACAGGGTGACAGGGAAGTTTCCCCTCACCCCCACAACATACGGTAAGTACTCATTTTTAAATGTACAGGCTGATGAGTTTTGACAACTGTAAACAGTTGTGTACGATGTTGAATATTTTCTTCATTTCTAAAAGGTTCTTTGTGTACCTTTATAATCATTCTCTTCCAATCCCTGGCCTCAGGTAAACAGTGACCTGCTTTCTGTCACTTTATATTAGTTCTTCCTAGTCTAGTATTGCATGTGGTCTCTGGCATCTGGTTTCTTTCACTCTGCATGTTTTTGAGGTTGAGCCTTGTTGCATGTATCAGTAGTCTGTTCCTTTTTATTGCTGAGTAGCATTGCATTGTATGAACCAGTCTCCTGGTTTCTTTCTTCCCTCTCTTCTTCACTCGCGATCAGACCTGCATCAAGGTATGATGGCTCTCCCAATCTCCCGCTTAGCTCCCCCCTCGTTTTCACTCACAGGGTTCCAATTTTGACATCTACTTCTTAGAGGACACACACTATTGATAACATAGATTATTTCCAGCGTTCGGCTGTTATGAACAAAGCAGCTATGATCATTCTTGTTCAAGTCTTTTTGTGGGCTGTGCTTTCATTTCCCTTGGGTAAATACCTAGGAAGGGAACTGTTCAGTCACATGCTAAGTGTGTATTTAACTGTATAAAAAATTATCAAATACCTTTCCCAAGTGGTTATACCCATTTACACTCCCACCAGCAGTGTTTGAGAGATCCATTGCTCTACATCCTCCCTAGCACTTGATATTTATAATTTTATAAACTTGTGTTTATCATTTTAGCCATTCTAGTGCATGTGTGCTGGGATGTCATTGATCACTGTAATTGTTAATCCTTACAATGCCAGAATTTGCCCCTAGGCCTGCCTGAGTATAAGGCCTGTACTCCTTCTCCTGTAAGAGACCACCTACCCGAGAATGAAAGAGATGAGGAAATATATTAAAGGATTATGTAGAAGAAAAAGGATGAAATTAATACTGTGTAGAATTGGCTTGTGTATAAATGAATGCTAAATAAATGAAGATATAAATGAACAAGTATATAATTATTAATAAGACTCCCAAAGTAAAAATAAATGGGACCGGTATGCAGCTTGTTCTTAATAAACATTTGTCAAATTGGGTAAAAATGCAGCTGCCTTGGTAAACAATTTGGTAGTTCCTCAAAAAGTTAAATACAGAATTTCCATATAACCCAGCAATTCCCCTAGGTATACTTGTACACAAATGTTCATAGCAGCACTGTTCACAATAGTCAAAATGTGGGAACAACCCCAATGTCCATCAATGGGTGAATGGATAAACAAATTGTGTTATATACATACAAATGCAATGTTAGCTATAAAAAGGAATGAAGCACTGATATATGCTCCAATGTGGATGAATCTCAAAACATTATGCTAAATGAAAGAAGCCAGACCAAAAGGTAATATATTGTATGATTCCATTTATATGAAATATCCAGAATAGGCAATTCTCAGCTATCTAAGAAGTTAACAGCTAGTAACTTTTTGTAGGAAGTAGGTCCCTGATAGGACCAGAATATAGACACTTGCCTGCTCTGCCATGTCCCATTTTTTGAAGCTTCCATCTGGATCTGTGTAGAAATGCTGAAAAAATAAGCAACAAGTAGAGTGCAGATGAAGTAGAGTGCAAAAGAAGAAAAGTCCATAGTGTTTCATCTATATTTGTTAGTATATTTAGGGAAAGTGGTTGAGGACCAAAAGGAACTATTAATAGCAAGCATATAGTTAGGTCATGTTTTATTATTCTTTTATTCATGCTGATGATCTTCATCTTTTAATTGCTGTGTTTAGGACATTTCCATTTGATGTAATTATTGACTTGAGTTTACAGCTACTATTTAATTATTTCTTTTCCTTTTTTCCCCTCTATTTTTCATTACTCTGTTTTCCCTTTCCTGACTTCTTTTGAACATTTTTAGTATTCCATTTAATTTTACCATATCTCTTTGCATTTTTTAGCAATGGCATTCTAGTGATTACAATATACATACCTAACTTTTAACATATATTTCAATAATATTTTAAATGGAATTTAGAAAGCTTATAATCTCATAGATCCCTTTACCTTCCCTCCTGTATGTTATAATTGCCTTATTAATTACATCTACATAAATTAAAACTCCATTATCAGATAATGGTATAATTTTTCTTTCAAGTGTCAAACATATTTAAAAACTCAAAACAAGAATGATCTATTATATTTATCCAGATATTTACCACTTCTGTTGCTCTTCCTTCATTTTCGATTGTCTAAGTTTCTTTCTAGTATAATTTCACTTCTGTTTAAAGAAGTTTCTCTACTAATTATTTTAAAGTACATTTGCAGTGAATTCTCCAAGTTTTTTTTAAATCTGAAAATTTTTTATTTCGATTTTATTCCTAAAGAATATTTCCGCTTGATATAGAACTCCGGGATGACAGTTATTTTCTTTCAGCACTTTGAAAGTGTTGTTTCACTTCCTTCTGGCCTCCCTGGTTTCTGAAAGAATAGCAGTCATTCTAATCACTGTAAGTAATGCATTGGTTTTCTCTCGTTGCTTTCAAGATTTTTTTCTTTTTCTTTTTTTGGGGGGAAGTGGCTGGTGGACAAGGTCTCACTCGTGTCACTCAGGCTGGAGTGTAGTGGCTTCATCATAGCTCACTGCAGCCTCGAACTCCTGGGGTTAAGCAATTCTCCTGCCTTCTCAGCTTCCTGAGTAGCTAGGACTATAGGTGTGTGCCACCACACTGGGCTAATTTTTAATTTTTTGTTTTTTTAGAGACAGGGTCTTACTATGTTGCCCCGGCTATTCTTGAACTCCTGGCCTCAAGCTAACCTCCCACCTCAGCCAAAGTGCTAGAATTACAGGTGTGAACCATTGCATCCAGCTTAAAGACTTTTTTCTTTGTTGTTAGTGTTTAGTAGTTTGGTTATTATGTGTCTGGCATGGATTTCTTTGTGGTATCCTGCTTGGGGTTTGATGAACTTCTTGAATTTATAGGTTTATATCTTTCGCCAAATTTGGGAGGTTTTCAGCTATTATTTTTCAAAAATTTTTTCTGTGTTTCACTTTTTCTTTTTTCTCTCTGAGATTCTGAGGAATGTTAGGCCTTTTGGTATTGTCCCATAGTTCACTGAGGCTCTGATAGTATTTTTCCAATTTTTTCCTCTGTGTGCTTTAGATTATATCAGTATTACTTGCTTTGCCTTTTGCCTCAGGCTCCAATATGGCTCAGCATAGCACTATTGCTAATTCTGCCTTTATTTAAAATTTTGATAAGTTGTTCATCATAGAGTTGTGAGGTTTTTTTGCTTTAATTTTGATTTTTAAAAATTATGGCATTGAAATATTAGTTATCTTGATTATTGACTGTTTTGGTACTCCCCCCTCCTTAAATTTTGTGCCTGAGGTGATCGCCTAACCAGGCGTCCTTAAACTACGGCCCGCCGGCCACATGTGGCCGGCCGAGGACATTTATCCGGCCGGCGGGTGTTTTTGCCGCCGATGCCTGTCCTGCTTAGCAGCGGACTCGTCCCGGGCCCACAGTGCGCACTCTCCAACGGTCTGAGGGACAGTGAACTGGCCCCTGTTTAAAATGTTTGAGGACCCCTGGAACCTGTTGTTAGGGACAGGTGCGGGTTGGCAGCGCTAACCACAGGAAAAGAGGAGGGGGGCAAAAATGAGGCGTTAGAACCTAACCCTCAATAGCAGGAACTTGTGGTTAAGGACGTTTCCCCTCCAGGAGCCTGCGCAGAAATTAGGAGCTCTTGTCTAAAGGTGACCGATTTGCCATTAACATATATTAGCGTAATAAAAATCACATCCCTCAGCGCCATAGCAGTTTACAATTGTCATGGCAACCCCAGGAAGTTACCCTATAAGGATAAAAATCGGGAGGGCCCTTAGCTCTAAGAACTCTCCACCCTTTTTCCAGGAAAATAATGCATATTCCATTGACCATTTAGCATATCATAAGGTGTAGACCTAAAAGCAGAAGTGTAGTAAGACCCCCGTACTTTGGCTTTCTAGTTCTGTGTAAAAATAGCCTGCAGTAAAAGCTCTTGTGTGAGTTGTTCCTATCTGTCATCGCTCTGTGGCACCAGCTGGCCTTGTGATTCTTCCAAGCCAGGAGCCAAAGAACCAGGGCAACACCTCTCAAAAAAATCAACCCTGACACTAAGTGCCCCTAGTTTTGGTCCTACTGGATAATTTCTATTACACTATCTTTAAGTTCATTGACTTGTTCCTCTGTCATCTCCATTGCTCTTGAGACTATCCAGTAACTTTTAAATTTTGGTTATTTTTTTTAGTTCTAATAATTTCCATTTGATTTTTCTTTATATCTTCTACTTTTTTGCTGAAATTTTGATATTTCGGTTTCCAGGCATTAGCATTTCCTTATTATAAAGGAGTTTTATAATAGCTGCTTTAAATTCTTTGTCAGATATTTTCAATACCTACATCATCTCAGTGTTGATGTCTGTTGATTCTTTTCACTTATGAGTTGAGATCTTCCTGGTTCTTCATATGCCATGTAATTTTGGACTGTATCCTGGATATTTTAAAGATTATTTTATGAGGCCCTGTGTCCTGTTTAAAGCCTAAGGAGAATGTTAATAGTTTTTGTTTTAGCAGGCAGTTGACTATTAGTTGAGTTCTGCCCAGCCTTCTATGGATCGCAGTTTCAATGTCCATTCAGTTTTCAAAGCTATTCACATGTGCTCTACCCAGTGGCTGATCTGGGACCTTGGTGGTGTTCTAGCCGTTACTTCCATTCTCAAAGTCTATGTATGTTATTTTGGATCAGATCCATGTATATGCAGCTTGAGGTGTAAGGCCAGGAGTTTATAAATAGCTTTAAAAATCACTTTTCTGAATTCCTCTGTCTCCATGATCTTCCTGATACTTTCTGCTTTTCTAGAGTTTCCCTTTTCAGTCCTGCAGCCAGAAAGCTGGGACTTTAGGAACTCTGCTTTGCCATGCACTTCCTGCAACTGTGCCCACATTTGGGCCCAGTAGCAAGAGGACAGAGAGAAGAAAACATGCGCAGGCGGTTCACTTCCCTTGCTTGGGACCACCACAGCTCTGACTGCAGAGGAATATTTTCCTCCCTCAGTGTTTTGCATTCTATGGGCTACGGCTGTCACCACTGCCACTAATGCAGAGGATTGCTTGGGACTGGGGCACAAGAGAATGGAGAAAAGAAAACAAAGGGAAAAAAGAAATAAAAATGGAGGATTTTTGCATTGTCTCTGAGCATTAAGAGACCCTCTTTCAGCTCCCTGCACCAGAACTAGAGGGCTTCTCTTGGAACCCTGTCTGCACTAATGCCCACTTCTGGGTTTGGGGCCATATTGAATTCAGGCTAGGGGATACTGGAGGGAAGAAAATAGTAAATTCACTGCCAGCAGTAGGCATGCGTGAACTCTAGTCTTCTTTCTCAGTCTTCCTGCTACTGTTTACTTTTCAGAGTCCTCAAACCAACCAGGTTTTATAGCTGCATTCAGTAGGAGAGACAGTGTAAAATGTGCTTAACCAGAATCAGAATTCCTAACTATTATTATTTTTTAAAAGGATTATTGCTTGGAATGATTATTATTATTGCAGAAAAAACACAATGATGGTTATCCCAGTGTCACAAGCACAGACTAAAAATTCTTAAATTACTGACAGAGTGCCATCTGGGGTGCCCCCCGAAGACCCGGACTTCCTTAGACTCAAGTTTACTTCCCCTGGGGCATCTCTGTGACCATCTACCTCAAGATGATGTTAGAAGTGAAGAGAGAAGATGAGCTGTAAGTGCAAGGTTTTCGTAAGCCTGAGGACTCAAAGAAGGCCTTCTGGTGTAGTTGAAAATAGCTTTGTGTTTTTTCCCTCTTTTTAAGCCAAGCTATCCTTGATTCAAATGCAACATGTGTTGTATAGATGCTCCCTATGTTACCTAGACAAAAGAGGAGGAGAGACTCTAAGGGGAGTTTGAGCATCTTCCCGTGCTTCATAAAGCCCTCGGGCTGTATGGAGCTCATTAAAAATCACTGCCATGGACTCAGGCTTTGGAAACATACATGACTATATTTGTGCCACTGTGAGCAAGTCACTTCACCTCTCTGTGCTTCCTTATCTGTAAAATGAGTCTAATTATATTTATCACCCACCTCTGCTGCGAAGATCAAATGAGCTTTCACAAGTTAAGTGTCTAAAAAATAACATGTTCTTAATGGTAGTTTTTGTTCTTTTAAAGCCCTATTTTCTTAAGATACACTTGATAATACTACTGCTAGTCAGCCTGGCCACAGATATTCTATGTCTTTATTCAAACTTCTTTCCATCTGCGAGATGGAATCTTTCCTCCTGTTGAAAGCAGTCTAGTGTTAGACAAACCCAGATTTGAATCCAGGCTTTTCCGCCTGGAGTTCTGTGACCAAATTACTTCCTTCTTCTGAGCCACAGATCACAGATTGTAAAGTAGATGTGATGAAAGCGTTTACTTCAAAAAGTTTTGTGAGTCTTGACTAAACTAAGCACTTAGCATAGTGACTGACATACATTAAAAATTGGCATATAGTAAAGATATTTTGTGGGTGAAAAGACATGATGTTATACAGCATCATGCTCAGAAAGTGTAGGGTTGTCTGACTCCTGTGTCCTCACCTCCATTCTGGCCATCTCTAGTGACGCCTGGGTTGAAAGCTCTGCTGGTGCATGACAACCATTGTGGAGTATCAGGCCACTGAATTTCTCTGAGCCTTCCTTTTTACCTACTTAGGTTAGAGAACCCTGCCTTCCTTCCCCAACTATGACACGTGGGGAGAAAAGGAGGAGTATGATGATTTAAAACTATGTCCACAAACTCTTTGGCACTCTCCCCTCCAAAAGGTGGAACCTACATCCCCTTCCCTTTAGGACTTGCTCCAAATAAATAGCATACAGCAGAAGTGACAGTGAGCAAAGCCAGGTAAGGTGGCTCACACCTGTAATCCTAGCACTTTGGGAGGATCACTTAAAGCCAGGAGTTTGAGACCAGCCTGAGCAACATAGCAAGACCCCATCTCTACAAAAAATATAAACATTAGCCGGGTGTGGTGGCGCATGCCTGTAGTTCCAGCTACTGAGAGGCTGAGGCAGGAGGGTCGCTAAGCCCAGAAGTTTGAGGTTGCTGTGAGCTATGATGATATCACTGCACTCTAGTGTCCAGGCAACAGAAAGAGACCTTATCTCAAAAAAAAAAAAAAAAAAAAAAAAAAAAAAAAAAGGAAGTGACAATGAGCAATTTTAGAGACTAGGTCATAAAAGTGTGGCTTCTTCTGAGCTTTCTATGAATATTATGGATCAGTCACTCTGGAGGAAATAGTTGTCATTTCATGGGCACACATAAACAGCTTGAGGAGGGGTCTACATGGTGAGGAACTGAGGTTTCCTGCCAACAGCCATGTGAGTGACCATCCTGGAAGCAGATCATCTGTCACCATGCAAGCCTTCAGATGATGGCAGATTTGCTTATATCCTAAATGCAGCCCTGTGACAGACTGTGGACCAAAATTTTCAGATAAGCCACTCTCAAATACCTGACCAATAGAAACTGTGAGATAATACATGTAGGGTATTTTAATCCACTAGGTTTTGGAGTAATTTGCTATGCAGTAATAGCTAATACAGATTTGGGTGCCTGGAAGCGGGGTGCTATCATAACAAGTATCTTTTAGGTAGATAAAAGATACTTTTGCAAAAGCTGGGAGGACTTTGAAGAGTGTTCATGAAAGGCAAAAAGTTCTTGAACAGACTGTTGGTAGAAGTCTGAGCTTTGAGGAGGTGCCAGTGAAGGCTTAAATAGAAGTAAGGAATGTGTCATAAGCAAATGAAGACAGAGAGATCTTGTCATGTACTGACAGGAGGTTTAGCAACACTGTCATCCAAAACTGCTGTCTCCAGCCACTGGGCTGTGACCGGTACCAGTCCGTGGCCTGTTAGGAACTGGGCCGGGCATCCCCGCCTGAGCTCTGCCTCCTCCTCCCCACCCCCCTGCTCCCATCCGTGGAAAAATTGTCTTCCATGAAACTGGTCCCTGGTGCCAAAAAGGTTGGGGAATGCTGACCTAAAATTATTTGGAAGGTAGAAAATGTACCAAATGAACTAGATGATCTAGCTAAAGTAACTTCCAGCTAAAGTGTTGGTGGTCCTGCCTGGTTTCTACCTGATGCTTATAGTAAAAAGTGAAAGGACGGAGATAAGGCAAGGAAGAACTGGTAAACGCGCTGGTTTTGAAGATTCCTAGATCCTTCAAATGGTTAACAATGCTACAATTAAGAAATGACTTTGGAACAAATATTAAATCCAGGGTACTCTCAGGAAAGCATGATCTAAAAATAAAGCTAAAGATATGACTGCAAAATCCTTTCTTAAAACCTCAGAAAGATCCAAGGTCATGCCTCAGAGTGCTGTGCACTCAAGCAATAGGGCTTTTAAGAAGCTTAAGGGCACTGTCCCTCAGTAGTCTCAGTAGATGCCTGATGTTAGGAAGGGCTTATCCGAAAGATATTTTTGGACGAGGCTTTGGTGTAATGGGGCAAACCTTAATAAGATTCACAGAACACTCACAAAGTTTCGATGAGAATTACATTTACAGAAACACTGGACTGAAAGAGACAGAGACAGTACAAAATGAGAAGATAGGCCGGGTGCAGTGGCACATGCCTGTAATCCTAGCGCTCTGGGAGGCTGAGGCGGGAGGATCACTTGAGCTCAGGAGTTCGAGACCAGCCTGACCAAGAGCGAGACCCCCGTCTCTACTAAAAATAGAAAAAATTAGCCGGGCATGGTGGCACATGCGTGTAGTCCCAGCTACTCGGGAGGCTGAGGCAGGAGGATCGCTTGAGCCCAGGAGTTTGAGGTTGCTGTGAGCTAGGCTAACGCCAGGGCACTCTAGCCCGGGCAACAGAGTAAGACTCTGTCTCAAAAAAAAAAAAAAAAATCAGAGACTCTTTAGTGCTTATTTTCCCCTTTCTTTGCACAGAAACATCTGTAGAAGTTCTCCTATACTTTCCCACCATTGCATGCTGGGTGTGTGGGAGGCAGATGATTTGTCTCTTTGCTGCATAGGTCCTCGGGTTGAGAGGAACTGTACTCAAGAAGCTATACTTAAAGGACTCCATCTGAAGAGCCTCATGTGCACCCGGACCTGATTTAGATGATGGTGCAGCCTCCTCTGTGCTCGCGCTGTGTTGGGTCACTTGCTCTAAGGGAGGTTAGACTTCTCCTGGACTAAGCCACCATGGAAGTGAGTCCTCCAGCCCCACGCAAGCTGCGAGCTGCCTGCAACCACTTTAGAGACCTGAGTCAGAACCTCCCAGCTAAGCTGCTCCTGAATTTCTGACCCACAGACACTGCGATCATATACATTGTTGTTTTGAGCCACTATGTTTTGGGGAGTGTTTTGCTACTGGTAATAGGTAACTAATGCAGGTACTGAGTCAAGGTGGTAGGGGATAGTGGGACACAATGAAGAATATAGAGAAGCAGGAAGTGAATCCAGGCCATGAGCCCTTGATCCCACGGGCACCTTCTATAGCCACAGAATAACTTGTGGCATCGGAGATCCTGCTACCCTGCTGCGCGCCACTGGCAGGACCCTCACCCTCAGTGCCACTGTGCCCTGCTTCTGTTCAAGTGGCTTTAGGTGAAGCTGGTTTCCTCATGCAGTTGAAAAGCTTCATGGACACCCAGGCTTTGCAATTCTCAGAGAAGATGAGCAAGTGGCAGATTTGATACGTGAGACTTCTCACTAGGCGGGCTGGCCACCCTTTTCTGAAAAGACATTGTGTGGTTTCTGGCAGCTGTGTGTGTGTGTGTGTGTGTGTGTGTGTGTGTGGTGGGGAGCGGGGAGGGGATGGCCAAATGTCTGTTGCCCTGGGAAAAGCGTAATAACACATCTACTTTCCATCTTTTCCAGGGGAAGAGTAGATTAACCAGAACAGGTCCTGTCTTAGAAGGATTACACCAAGCACCAAAATTCTAGGAGGAGTTTTCACGGCCCTACACCACTAGTATGGAAGGCTGACTAAACTGGTGACTAGTGAATGTGTGTGGGCCGCCCAGTCTATTTCATGACTCAGGCCCGACATGAGTCACTTCCAAGGCCAGTAATGAGCTCACAGGGCTAGAAAGGCTGTGTCTCCCTAAGGTCTTCTTTTAGACACAAATGCCACTAGCATATACAATTGTGCCTCTACTAGGGACAGGGTGTGTGCTTTGTCTTGGGTACCCTGTTACCACTGCTGGGAAATTTCTCAGTCCACTGGGAAGAGGAAATTGTCCATGTTCAGGCTTACACTTCCTCTGCTCTCTCTACCCTGATTGGCTAACCAGGGTCCTGGGGTAACAGGGCTGGGACCAGTGGTGTGCTAGAGCCAGCCTGTGCCAGCTCCCAACAGCTGGTTGCTAAATTTTTCAGAAGTTTTACTTGCTGGTTATTAATCACAGCCATTGTTAAAAACTAAATTACATAAACTTACTATTAAATACATTGTATTAAAATATAGTTAGTAAATACTCAAAACTAATTAATTCCTGTTCTTTACTACCTTTTATCTATACTCTTGAAGTTATTTATGTCTATTCTATCTGTACGATGGAAATACTGAGCACACATGGTGTGTTACCCCACCTTTCTTCTCATCTCTGCATTCAGTGCCATAACATTGGTAGCTTTAAATCAGCCACAGTGGGAGTATTTGCCCCATGGAAATCAGCCAATGCTATATATATGTCAAGGCTTTTTTTCTCAGGAGAGCTGGTTGTTACACATTCACCAGCATATCACTGGCTGGGCCCCACCTGTAGATCCAGACAAGTGTAGACTCCATGGCATTTCACAACTTTTAGACTGAACTTTGTTTCAAAGACTCACCTAGGTGACCTTCTTGAAATGATAGCAAGTTTCAATGGGTGAGATTAATGTCTTCTCCTGCTGGAAGGAGTCGGTGAGGCCCTGCCTACCCTTGCAGGTCAGATAGGGACCTGCCAGAGCCATGGGTGCTGTCAGTCACTCATGCTTCCATGACTCAGAAGACCCTGCCATGTCCTTCATCTAGGACAACCTGGGAGTCATATCAGTGGCTGTCCAGTGTACCTCACCAGGCAAATAGGCATCTGTCTTAGCCCATTTGTGTTGCTATAAAGGAATACCCGAGGCTGGGGAATTTATAAAGAAAAGAGGTTTATTTGGCTCACAGTTCTACAGGCTGTACAAGAAGCCTGGTGCCAGCAACTGCTTCTGGTGAGGGATTCAGGCTGCTTCCACTCATGGTGGAACGTAATGGGGAGGAAAGGGGAGTTGGCATGCAGAGATCACAGGGCGAGAAGGGGTAAGAGAGAGGTAGGGAGGTGCCAGGCTCTTTTTAACAACCAGATCCCACAGGAACTAATAGAGTGAGAACTCACTCATTACTCTAGATAGCATCAAGCTATTCATGATGGATCCACCCCCATGACCCAAACACCTCCCCTTAGGTCCCACCTCCAACACTGGAGATCCAACTTTAACATGAGGTTTGTATGGTCAAATAGCCAAACTATAGCAGCATCCTAGAAAAGAACTGTCTGACAGGGATGGGCAGTAGCTGCTCCGTGCAGTAACCACATCCACACCATTAATGTCACCCCAGGGTCCTGAGCCCTTGCAAAAGAAGGGGCCATTTCAAAGGAAGAATCTTAAGATTCAGGCAGTACTCCAACCTGAACTTGTGTGAGGGGTCATCTAGCACTCAGATTCTCTTGTTGGTACCCCCATTGTTTATGAAAACGAAGACAAATGGGACGTTGATTCAGTGACAGGATGGGGTCATTACCTACTCCTGCTCAATTGCATCCTGTTGTACAGTTCCAGCAGATCCAGGAATTCACAAAGTCTGAACTCAGTGGACATTTATCTTTATATGCAATAGAAGGACTAATGAAGGACAGCATTTCAAATTGGACCGGGACAGTACATAAAACTGGGGCTGTCCTGTTGCAGAGAGAAGTAGCTGACGACCAAAAGTTCAGGCTTCCCTTCCATAGTGTAGAATTGTTGCTGAGAAGAGGCTTCCTGGCCAGGGACTACCATTTCCCAGCCACACCTCACCTCTAGGCAGGATCATTTGACTAGTTCTTGCCAGTACAATGAATGGATGGGATGTGTATCATTTCAGGGCCAAGGTGATTGAGTAATGGGCATGTGATTCTCCACGCTCATGTCTCCATCTGCTGCTGGAACACTAGGATGATCTTGAAGCCACAAGATGGAAATATCTGCATCCCTGATTCATCACTTGGATGAGAGTCACAGACTGTCCAACAGATTGACTTGAGAGAGAAGTAAACTCCTGTTGTGTTAAACCATTGAGATGTAAGAGTTGTTAGTTATAGCAGCTAGTGTTACTTTGATTAATACATGTTCTCTGGCCTGTAAAGTACTTCAGGTAAATTCTAGGGCCTTGTTACTAGTATCCTCCGCGACCTCCTGAACCAAAGAGTGGTTATCTATCTCTATCTCTAAGAAATTTTGTTTCATTCAGAATGAGCCCCTGATCTGAGTAATTCTGGTACCAACTGAAGACTAAGGGAAATCAGATACTGTCCCTCCCACCTTAGGAAATTCTTCATTTGGTGATATTTTGAGTGAACGCCCTGCCCCATTTCAAGCTGACAGGCCCTGCCAGGATAAAGCAATGACTCCCACGCCCAGGATGACAGAGTCTGGCACAGCTTCAGGATCACCCTGACTTGGCAGATTTCATTCCTGTGCCAGCATGGCCTTCAGGGAGTCCCCAGTGAGGGCGCTATGAACCCAGGTGCCTAGGCCTTAGTGGAAGACAGTTTTACTTTGGAAGACAGTCTGACAATCAACCTGCTTATTAAGGCTTTTGGTGGGGCTACATCTGGCCCAGTGTTCTGAGGGACACAAAAACCATGCAGGACCAAGGATAGACTGGGAAAATCTCTGAGGAACAGAAAACTGAGACTTTGTCTCATACTTTTATCCCTCCCCTTCCAGGCCTACAATGCCACATTCACTGTGGGGCAGATGCTTTGACTAATATAGTCCACTTCTGCCCTGCCACTTCAATTCCATTACCCGCTGCCCCACTGTCTGAAGCATGCAGGAGACTCTTTGATTCCTTGACTTGCACTGCCATGCTCTGTTAAATCAAGAACTCACCAATCTTGTGCCTTTCCCAAGGTCTCCAACTACCATTCTACCTGTCTACTGCTTACCTCTTTCATATAAGCGGTCAGATGAAGTGTATTGAACCAGACCCTCAAATAGTAGCCCTGGCATTCTGCCTGTCACAGACAGGATTCTTGAGCCCACTGACCTCCCAGATTCCACTGGATGGATATGTGGGGTAGAGAGTCTTGACGTATGGAGCCACTTCTCTCTTGCTGGCTGCAGGAGAGGCATAAAACAGTTCATAGACACCTTGGTGTTCACTGATAACTGCTGGAATGGGGTTGGAAGGAAGCAAGGGATGGCAGTTGGCTCCAACTCCTAGATTAGGAATTTTAGTTCTCAGGCCATGAAGTCCCCACCAGAGTTCTACTTCACAATGCATGCCAGCATTCCACTGGCCCCAAGACTCCACTTGTTAGGAGAATGGGATCAAACCTGATGATTCATCTTCCCCCTCTTGGTTTTTCTGTTTCAATGATGATCGCTCTCCAAGTATGGTATTTGCTATTATATGGCAAATTTCGTATGAATTTTCTAATTCATACTAATTATGAATTTCAGTTTCCTCATTTGTAAAATGTAAATTATAATCTCTACTTCTGAGACTTGTGAGGAGAAGTAAATGAGATAATACATGTTGAGTACTGAGAACATTGTCTGCAAGAAAGTAGCTCAATAAAGTATCTCTCACTTCTTCTAGTTGACTTTCAGCCTTGCTTTCCAACCCCTCTGTTTCAGCCATTTTCCATAGGTGCCTGGGGCTTACACACAATTCTCAAACACAAAGGAAGCTCTGATGTTACTGTGTCCCTTGACAATAAACAACAGGAACAGAAGTTGATGACAGTGACTCATAGAATTTTGGTCCAATCTGATAGAAGAAAAGCAGAAGCTTCTGTCCTCAATCTTGCACTGTCATACTTTTTAGGTGCTGATGGCTTGTGAGTCATGTTCCAAGGAGACACATAAGGCAAGGGTGAGAGACAAAGGAAGAAAGAGAAAATAAGAAGAGCTCACCTACTGGTTAGCCAGCCAACCTCATGGGGAATAGGCCAGACCAAGTGCAATGCAGGAACCAGGTGGCCTCTCACCTGGAGGAAAAGAGAGCACACACAGGTGTGGTGGAAGCAAAAAAGGGAATTACAAGAATAAGGACATAAAAATGTTTAGATATATGCAATCATACAATGACAATAGTAATTCACCATTAGGGAATGCCAATGAAACCAATTTACCTCATTTTGAAAACTAGAAACTAAAGGAATATTCAAGCATTTATCTTGTTTTTCCTCATATGAAAAAGGTGACCAAATAATAAATGTGGGGAAGTTTCTTCTTATTCCAGCTAAGAAATGAAAAAGTAATGATAGAATTAGAGTATAACAATTCTAAACCCTAATAAATTAATGGATTTAGACATTGAGCATCACTAGTTGAAAACATCACAAAACAAGACACAAGATTATGTGCCTCCAGGTGAAGAACCCAACACTACCAATGAAGTATTCTTGACAAGAAAGTCAAGCTAGACTCTAATCAAGCTTTAACATCAGCTGCCAATTTACAAGAAATACAGAGTAAAAGAAATATTTTAAATGACACCACAGGGAGGCAGTAAGCATAATCTAGGATACAGGGAAACTCTACCGGATAACTGACTCCGTTTCTTCAACAGATAATCTTCAAAGAAAAGAAAAAGAAAGATGGAGGAGGATATTTACAGATTGAAAGAGAATTAATAGACATGTTAATGAATTACAATGTGTGGACTTTATTTTGATCCAGTTTCAAACTGAATATATAAATATATATGATATTATCAGGCATTTGAGAAATTTGAACACTGGCAAGATATTTGATGATATTCCATTTCAAGATAGTTTGTATATATATATACATAAATATTTCAAAGATAATAACTGTAACAATATTTGTAACATTCTCTTAGAGCAGTC
Organism: Cheirogaleus medius; assembly: GCA_008086735.1. Classification (NCBI taxonomy): domain Eukaryota; kingdom Metazoa; phylum Chordata; class Mammalia; order Primates; family Cheirogaleidae; genus Cheirogaleus; species Cheirogaleus medius. Next base: position 2,315,494 of record VBSM01000937.1, on the reverse strand, counting down.
ACCTTTCAATAATGACAGTAAGTTGAAATAAAAAATAAATAATTAAATAAATAGATAAATAAAAGTGTTCATTTTAAAGAAGCAATAATGGCATTTTGATTTTAAAATCCTAAAATAAGTATGGGTCAAAGTCTATGACGTTTGGGATTTACTTTAAAATAATCTAGAGTAGAGGATGGGGGCATAGAATACTGTTAACAAAATTGGGCATGAATTGATCATTGTTAAAGCTGGGTGATGGTTACATGGAAGTTCATTACACTATTCTATGTTTGTGTATGTTTAAAACTTTCCATACTACAAAATTGAAAGAAAGAGGACAGTTTACTTTTAGGGGGAGGACATTAGCATTATTTGAGAAAGGCTACTTCCTCAGACAGGGTCTCTCAGTGACTAAGAAGAATAGCAAACAAACAGAACAGAACAGAAGGTTTTAAATGAGAAAACCAAACAAATAGAGGATGGGAAAGACAGAATTCTAGAACTCAAGGAGCATAACTTTTATGACTTTCTAATTCATACACTCAGATTCAGAAATATATTAAATTGATAAAGCAAGAATGGGCTGCCAGAACAAAAGAATAATCATGAATAAGAAAGACTTCTTAGAAATTAAAAAATTACATAAACATGTATTGTTTTATATTTTACATGTATTGTTTTATGTTATAAATTTAGAATATGAAGTAAAAACATGGAGCATAAATACAAAAAGCTAAAAAATAAGAGAGAAAGTTGAGATATGGAGAATTAGTCCAGTAGGTCAAACTTTGGTTTAATAGTTATTCCTAAAAAAGAGGACAGATAAAATGGAGGTGAGGCAATAACTTTTTAAAGGAAGATAATTTCTCAGACGTGAAGAAAGACATGGTTTAAACTAAAGAACTCTCCAATTCAGAATAAATTAAATGAAAAAAAGATCAATACTTATCCCTGAAGAAAATACAGGCTCAGTTGATTTTGAGTTCTATCAAACATTTAAGAAATGTAATGTAAAGAAACAAAACCAATTTTATACAAACTCAGCTTTCCTGGGTCTCCAGATTGTAGATCTACAGTCTACAGACAGTAGATTGTGGAATTTCTCAGCCTCCATAATTGTGTGAGCCAATTCCTTATAATAAATCTTACTATATACCCTACCAGTTCAGTTTCTTTGGAGAAACCTCACTAATACGTATGCCAACAAATTATACAAACTACATGAAATAGACAAATTTCTAGAAACATACACGCTACCAAAAATGAGTCAAAAAGAAGTAGAAAATCCATATAACAAATATATATAACAAAATCCGTATAACAAATATGGAGAGGCCTAGGAGGCCTAGAAGGCCAGTATTATCTGCATAACAAAGTCAGACAAAGACATCGCCAGAAAAGAAAACTACAGACAAATTCTGTTATACGTTACGACATGGATGAATCTTGAGGATATTATACTAAGTGAAATAAGCCAGTCACAGAAGGCCAAATACTGCATGATCCCACTTATATGAAGTATCCAAAGTAGTCAGACTTATAGAAGCAGAAAGTAGAATGGTGGTTTCCAGGGCTGGGGTGGGGGGATGTGGAGTTGCTGTTTAATGGGTATAGTTTTGACTATGCAGGATGAAAAGATTCTAGAGATCTGTTGTACAACAATGCGCATATACTTAACAGTGCTGTACTGTACACTCCACAGTTGGTTAGGAGTATAGACCTCATGTGTTTTTTACCACATTAAAAAAAAGAACAATTTCATTTACAACAACATCCAAAGAATAAAATACTTAGGAATACATTTTGAAAGGAAGTGGAAGATGTGTACACTGAGAACTACAAAATATCATTGAAATACATTAAAGATGTACTAAATAAGTGAAAATAAACACCATTCTTATGGATTGAAATACTTACTATTATTAAGATGGCAATACTCCCCAAATTGATTGTAGTCTATCCATACAATGGCATATCATTCAGCCATAAAAAGAAATGAAGTGCTGACACATGCTACAACATGGATGAACCTTGGAACCATCATGGTAAGTGAAAGAAGCCAGATGCAAAGGGGGACAGATTGTATGATCCCATTCATATGGAATGTCCAGAATAGGCAAATCTATAGAGACAGAAAGCAGGTCAGTGGTTTTTAGGGGATGGGGGGAGTGGCAATTGGGACTATCTGCTGATAGGTATGGGGATTATTTTTGTGGTGATGTAAATGTTCTGGGATTATATAGAGGGGATGGCTGCACGTAATGAAGATACTAAAAACCACTGAGTGCAAACTTTAAAATTACGGATTTTATATTATGTGAATCATATCCCAGTTACAAAAACACAGTGAGATACCTTAATACACCCACCAGAATGGTGACTATTAAAAACACTGCAATACCAAATATTGTGAAGGATGTGCAGAAACTGGAAATCTTATACACTGGTGGGAGTGTAAAATGGTACAACTACTTTAAAAACAGTTTGACAGTTCTTTTCAAGTTTAACATATGTATTTCCTATGACCCAGCAATCTATGCCTAAGTATTTACTCATGAACAATTTAAATATATGTGTACATGGATACTTGTACACAAATGGTCATAGTTGCTTTACTTGTAATAGCCCCAATCTAGAAATAATCTGCATGTCCATAACATGGCGACTGATGTACAGACTGTGATATATTCATACAATAGCATACTATTCAGCAATAAAAGGAATGAAATTATACATGCAACAACATGGAGGAAGCTATAAAATATAATGGGTAAAAAAGCCTTTGTACACCATTTATATGAAATCCTAGATTATACATGATGCATTTCATTTATATAAAATTCTAGAACAGGCAAAACTACTTTACATTGGGAAAAATGGTGATTTCTCTGGGGACTGGAGCAGGGGATTGACAGGGAAAGGTCATTAGTGAACTTTCTGAGGTGATGCTAATATTTTATATTATGATGCGGGTTGGGTTACACAGATATATGTATTTTTCAAAATTTAGCGAATATACAGGTATGATTTGTATATTTCATGTAATTTTTTTATCAAAGAAAAAACTAAATATTTAACTCTAGTTAATGATATGCATTCTGATGTGTTTACAGGGAAATGTACTGATGTCTGCAACTTACTTTTAAATGAATCAAAACATAAGGTGAATTAGTAGGTAGCTAGAGGAATAGATAGCGGATAGACATGTGATAAAGCAACTATAGTAAACTGTTAATGGTAGAATCAAAGTGATGGGTATCCAGATGTCTATAATTTTTTTCACTTTTAATGAGTGTTTGAAAAAAAATCATCATAAAATGTTGGCAAAAAAAATCCAAACTTGAGTACATTCTTGTGAAATTTCATAGCCTACAATCTCTCAGAAAAAAAAAACAAAACACAAAATAAACA
>VBSM01000937.1:2297336-2312001 GCA_008086735.1 Cheirogaleus medius | reverse complement strand
GACAAAGCTTCATGTCTTTAACCAATTACAAGTCAAAGAATCTTTAAACCCACCCGTAAGACCCCCTTCGAGATGGCCCACCTTTTCAGGCCAAACCAATGTATGCCTCCCACGTATTGATTTATGACATATTGATTTATAACTTTACCTGTAATCCCTGTCTCCCTGAAATGTATAAAATCAAACTGTAACCCAGCCACAGCGAGAAGCCGTGGCCCCTCCCTGGTCATCACGGTCCTCAAATTTGGCTCAGAGTAAATCTGTTTAGAATTATTTTACCGCGTTTGGCTTCTTTTCTGTTAACATATCAGACCCTTCCTTAGCAACAGTAGATAATAGAAGGCAGTGGAACAATTCTCTCAAAATTCTGAAAAAAGGTGATTTTTGAATCTAGAAATCTATACTCAGCATAACTACCAGTCAAAATCAGAACAAAAGAACACTTTTCAGACATGAAGCTACTCTGAAAATTGCTTCCTATACATACCCTTTTGGGGAAAGAGAATGAATTGATGATGTTCTCCAGCAAAAGGAAAAAGGAATCCAAGAAAGAGAACAACATAGGGTCCAAGAAATAGCAGACAGCTGTGAAGCAGGCTTACTAACTAACTGGCAGAAAATAGAACAAGAAGTGAGAGAGTATGCAGTAGAATGTGTTCAAGGAGAAAGTGGAATCTGCTTTAACGAATAGATGATTTAAAAACTGGATGATCTTAGAAGCAGATATAATGAAGCAGATATATAACATTTTCCCCAAACAAGTTGAGCTCTTTGTTGCTTGGAGCCAAAAGCATCCTATAGTATAGAAAACGCACACACTACTTTTATCAAGAAACATAACTGAGTAACTTCAGGAAATAAAAAAGGGATGTACAAGAAAGTCATGAGCTAGATACGAAGGAAATTAAAATGTGGCATGATTTGAAGCAATCCATGGAGAATAAGGAAAGAGACTATTTGGTGTTGATGATTAGAACATTCTTCAAATAGCATGGCTTTAGAGACATACAATTAGATTTCCTTCTGTATGGGCTCAATTATACTACTTGATTCTGCAGTAAATAATAATTGTATAATCCTAATAGTGTAAATGCTATTGTTTTTAGTATTTTGTAAAAAACATATAAACAAAGCCTAGACAACATAATCATATTTATAGAAAAACATAAGTGCTATAAATCTGGAGAGTTATGAAATTTTATCTGACATAGATTTTATAGATGGAGGGGTGATAGGGACTGAGGAAAACTGAGGGTTTCATGTTACCCTCTGTAAAGGGAGTCAAGTGATAAAGTCTAAGGTGAGGACTGCATGGTTTCCAATACTGGCTCTACCACTTATTTGCTTTGTGACCTTGGGCAAATTACCTAAGCTCTCTGTGCCTCAGTTTCCTTATTTATAAAATGAAGAAAATAATAGTACTTACATCATAAGATTGCTATTAGGATAAAGTAAATTAACATGTGAAAAGGACTTAACAGAGTATCTGTCATGTAAGTGTTCAATAAATATAGCTATAATGCTATTGCTTCTGTTCTCTTTCCAGAAACAGTGGTTAAAGTACATTAAAGTTATAAAAGTAATCCATAGGAGAATTTAAAATAATAATGTTAACTCTAAAAATAGAGGAGATGGGGGGAGTGTAAATGAGCTAATTTCTCACCTTTTATACTTTGGGGAGTGTGGAGATGAGGAGAAACTTCTTTCCCCTGAAAGTTTGCTGAAAGATCAACTCACAATAAAGGAGATTAATAACAGAAAGGTTTCTTTCCTGTGTGCAGGAGGAGAATCACAGAGTGATTGCCCAATATCACAGTGGGGTTCAGAAATTTATATGCCCTCCTTTTAGAGGGCAGAGGGAAATGAGGAATATAGGTGATTCTGTTTAGGGGCAATAAATGGTTGCTAGGGAGGATGAGTAGATACTTGGGAAAATAAATGGTTGGGGGGAAACAGACTAACTTGTAAATTAACCTGAGACCTGCATATAACATTTAAAATGATTTGGGCCAGGTCTGACTGCATTCTTGATCTTCTTTCCTGCAATATATTGAGATAACAGGGAGAGGACATGAGTGTTCTTTTTGGTCTGTCTGGTTTATGCAGATAGAGGGAAAGCCCCTTGCAATGTCCCTTGATCTCTAAGGGCCATTAATGCAAAATACTCTTTATACCAAGGAGTCACCTTTTGAGGTTAAATTTCCATGACTTCTTCAGGACTCAATAGGTACAAGTCGTTAATTCAAAGAAATAGATAAGCGTATTATCTAGGGTTACAGAGTAAACCAACTGAATAATTAAAGCTAAAAATGGGCCGGGCACGGTGGCTCAGGCCTGTAATCCTAGCTCTCTGGAAGGCCGAGGCGGGAGGATTGCTCAAGGTCAGGAGTTCGAAGCCAGCCTGAGCAAGAGCGAGACCCCATCTCTACTAAAAATAGAAATTAATTGGCCAACTCATAAATATATATATAGAAAAAATTAGCTGGGCATGGTGGCGCATGCCTGTAGTCCCAGCTACTCAGGAGGCTGAAGCAGAAGGATCGCTTGAGCCCAGGAGTTTGAGGTTGCTGTGAGCTAGGTTGATGCCATGGCACTCTAGCCCGGGCAACAGAGTGAGACTCTGTCTCAAAAAAAAAAAAAAACTAACTAAAAATGGTTAAAAGTAGCTCACTTTGGGACCTGAGCCAGGAAGAAGAGCAGGAGGTTTTACTTTTAATTTCACATATTCTGTTTTATTTGAAAATTTTCACCATGTGCATGTGTTACTAATCTAAAAAGTCTAATCTAATAATATAAAACGTAGCTGTTTTCCAAGTAGCTGGCTCTCTTGTTAGGCAGTGGGTGCTAAATTGAATTTTTTCTGTTTTTAAAACTTTTTCATTTGAAATAATTCTGGACTCATAGGAAGATGCAAAGATACTACAGAGAGGTGTCCATGTATCCTGATTTCATTTTACATATCTACAGAATAACTATCAAACTGAAATTACTCAAGACCAGGAAACTGAAATTGGTCCACGTGTGAATAGTTCTATGCCATTTTATTTTATGTGTAGATGTGTATAACCATCACAGCAATCAGGAGTGAGGACTATTTCATCACCACAAACTCTCCCTTTATAGTTACATCTACCCCTCCCCCATATCCCGAAACTCTGGCAACCACTAACACTAAACTGTTCTCCATCTCTATAGTTATTTCAAGAATGCTATATAAATGGAATCATGCAGTGTGATGTTTTTGTAGGGGCTTTTTACATTCAGTATGATGTCCTTGAGATCCTTCCAAGTTGCTGTGTATATCAACAGTTTATTCCTTTTTATTGCTGAATACTAGTCCATGGTATATGTCTTAGTCTGTTTAGTGTTGCTGTAAAGGAATACCTCAGATGGGTCATTTATAAAGAGGTCTGTTTGGCTCCTGGTTCTGCAGGCTGTGTGAGAAGCATGGCACTGACATCTGCTTTTGGTGAGGCTTCGGGACACTTCCACTCATGGCAGAAGGTGAAGGGGAGCTGATGTGTAGAGGTCACATGGCTGGAGAAAGCAAGGGTGGCAGTGCCAGGCTCTTTTTAACAACTAGCTCTTGATGGAACTAATAGTGAGAACTCACTCACCTCCCACTCCTGGGGAGGGTATTAATCTATTCATTAGGGATCTGCCTTCATGAGCCAAACACCTCCGATTTGGCCCCACCTCCAATATTGGGGATCAAATTTCAACATAAGATTTGGAGGGGAAAAACATCCAAACTATAGCAGTATAGATGTTCCAAGGGTGTGTTTAACCATTCACTTATTAAAAGACATTTTGATTGTTTTCAGTTTGGGGATATTATAAATAAAGCTGCTATTAACAATCATGTACAGGTTTTTGTGTGGATGTAAATTTTCATTTCTCTGGGATAGATCCCCAAGAGTGCAATGGCTGGGTCATATGGTAACTGCTTGTTATGGCTTTTGAGAAACTGCTCTACTATTTTCCAAAGTGGCTGTAGCATATTACATTCCCACCAGCAATGTTTGAGTGATCCAGTTTCTCCGCATCCTCTCCAAAATTTGGTTTTGCCACTGTTTTTCATTTTGTCCATCCAGTAGGAGTGTCATGATCTCTCCTCATGGTTTTAATTTGTATTTCCCTAACAGCTAGTGAAGCTACATATATTTTAATGTGCTTTTTGTTCCCATCTGTTTACCCTCTTTGTTGCAATATTTGTTCAACCCTTTTGTCCATTTTCTAACTGGATGTTTGTTTTTCCTATTCAGTTTTTTGAATTCTTTATTCTATATATGAGTTCTTTGTGAGATTTGTGTCTTGCAGATATTTTCTCCCACCTTGTAATTTCTCTCTTCATCCTCTTAGCAGAGTCTCTCACAGATTAAAATTTTTTTTAATTTTGATGAAGTTCAATTTATACATTTTTCATGGATTGTGCTTTTGGTATCATGTCAAAGAACTCTTCACCAATCCCTAGGTGCCGAAGATGATTCGTTTGTTTTACATTTAAATCTTGATCTATGTTGACTTAAGTTTTATGAAGTGGAAGTCAAGGTTTATTTTTTTGCCTATGGATATGCAATTGCTCCACCACTATTTATTGAAAACGCTGTCTTTCCTCAATTAAATTCATTTGTACCTTTTCCAAAAATGAGTTGGGCATATTTTTGCACTTCTATCTATGGGCTTTCTATTCTGTTCCAGCAATCTATGTGCCTCTACTACTTGCCTCTGCAAGTACCACCACTTTCTTGATTCCTCTAGCTATATTGTAAGCCTTAATATTGAGTAGAATAATTCCTCCCACTTTATTCTTCTTTGTCAAGATTGTTTTAGCTATTCTAGGGCTTGTGCCTCTCCGCGTAAATTTTAGAATAAGCTTATTCATATCTACAAAAAACTTTGCTGAGATTTGATAGGAATTGTGTTAAACCTATAGATCAGTTTAGGGAGAATTGACATCTTTACTCTGTTAAATCCTCCAATCCATGAGCATAATATTTCTCTCCATTTATAAAGATCTTCTAGGATTTCTTTCATTAGCATCTTACAGTTTTCAACATACAAATCCTATACATGTATTGTTGGACTTATACTTAATAAATTTTAAATAAATCTTTCAAGTTTATTTTAGACTGACAGATAAAATTGCAAATATCTGTTCAACACACATTTTTTTTTCCTTTGGATATATACCCTGTAGTGGGATTGCTGGATCACATGGTAGTTCTATTTTTAATTTTATGAGGAATCTCAGTACTGTTTTCAATATTGGCTGTGCTAATTTACATTCCTACCTTGTGCAAGGATTCCCTTTTCTCCACATCCTCACTTACTATCTTTTGTCTTTTTGATAGCAGCCATTCTAACAGGTATGAGGTGATATCTCATTGTGGGAAATCTGAATTTGAATTTCCCTGATAATTAGTGATGTTGAGCATTTTTTCATATACCAGTTGGCCATTTCTATATCTTCTTTTAACGAATGTCTGTTTAGATCCTTTGCCCATATTTTAATTGGATTATTTGTTTTCTTACTATTGATTTGAGTTTCTTATATATATTGGATATTACCCTTTGTCGGATATATGGTTTACTACATTCTCCCATTTCATAGGTTGTCTCTTCATGCTATTTATTGATTGTTTTCTTTGCTGTGTAGAAACTTTTAATTTGGTGTAGTCCCATTTGTCTAATTTAGCTTTTGTTGACTATGCTTTTGGGGTCATATCCAAAAAATTATAGCCCAGACCAAGATAATTTTCCCCTGTGTTTTCTTCTAGTAGTTTTTATAATTTCAGGTCTTAGGCTTAAATCTTTAATCCATTTTGATTTGATTTTTGCATATGGTGTGAGATGAGGGTCTAATTTCATTCTTCTGGATGTGACACTATTTTACATTCCCACTAGCAATGTACAAGGGTGAAGGAGGACGATACAAGGAGGGATATGTTCAATCCCCTTTAACCTCCTGCAATGGGGCTCCTACCCGCACCTCTGCCCGCATACAGCACTGACACTAGTTTAGGCTCACAATCCAAAAGCTTTTCCCAATGTTCACCTTCCTGCAGCCTCTTATTGGTGTGACATTGTTGACAACCTCTTCTTTCGTAGAACTTGATTCCTCTGTGAGCTGCAAGACACAAGTTCATGTTAATGAGCTCTCCTGCCGCTTCTCTGCACTCTTTGGGATCTTCTCTTGTCCCTCAATGAAGATGTTTAAAAAACCACCAGTTTTGATGTTGGGCAGATGTGGAAAGTGAGGCTGAATACGGGGGTGTTGAAAGTCTGTATGCAGATGAACTAACTCTTTCCCATTCCAGACAGGATTTCCTAAACCTTGCTGTCCTCTTTCCACAACTTTAATTGGTGAATTTGGAAAGAGAAACCAGGCAAGTAAGACTAGCCCCTTTCTCTCCTCTCCCTCTTGGGAGGGGCCTGTCCACAGAGAACACACACTCTCCATGTAGACTCCAACATGTGCTCTACCATGCAGCCACCCTGCCAGAACAGTTCCCGCCCTTATGAGGACGCCTGGGTGGTCCAACATTGCAGACAACTGAGTGGGTAAACCTCTCTCATTCTGAGCTTCAATATTAGAAAGCAATTTGGCCTCGATGCATAACATATACTAATTTCAGCTTTATGGGTATGAAGATCTTTTGTTGTCTGTGTATGTACCTTTCTCGTTTCTCTCATTTGTCAATTACTTCAGTACTTACGGAAGACAAGTTCTAGTGTCAGAGCCCCCTCAGACCCCTGTCACCCTATCACTATCCAACAATGTCTCCACTCCCATTCTCAGCAGCCAGATGTCTACCTTTCAGTCAAAACATTGAAGGATTTTTCTCTAAAGAAACTGAGAAGCTCCAGAGAAAATCCATTCATATTCTGACATTTTGGGGTTTCCTAATATATTGTCCAACTCACCATCCAGTTATCTTAAAATTAAGCCTGCCAGTCAACAAGCTCCTCCCATCCACTCCTAACCAGTTTTTAAAAATGTTTACTTAAAAATTACTTTAGCTTTATAGAAAAGTTGCTAAAGTACTAAAAGAATTCCTGTGTAACCTTCACTCAGATTTCTAAAAGTGTTAACATTTTATCATCATTGCTTTGTCTCATCCTATCTACTTATCCATCTATCATCTATATCACTATCTGTATCATTTTATATATATGTAATTATTATTATTTTAAAACCATTTGAGAGTAAGTTGCAGGCATAATGCACTTTTACTCCTAAATACTTCCGTGTCAATTTCCTAAGAATGAAGACATTCTCTTACATAACCATAATATAATTATCAAAATCATGAAATTGACATTGATTTAATACTATTGTCTAATCTATACACTTCTTTCAGATTTCACCTATTGACTATCATATTTATAGCAAAATTTTAAAAATTCTTTTTTGAAATGGGATCAAATCCATTCTCTTTGATATAAATCAGTTCCCCAATCTTCTTTCTCTTCTTTGACATGATCTTGACATTTTTGGAGAGTACAGAACTTTTATTTTGTAGAATGAATGTTCCTCATTTTGAGTCTGTCTGATGTTTCCTCAGGATTGGGTTTGGGTTGTGCATTTTTATCAAGCATACTGCAGAGATGATGTTTTATCCTTGTCAGGGCATTGTATTACCAGTACATGATATCTATTTCTCCCATTATGGATGATCTTCCCTTTGATTACCTGGTTAAGGTGGCCTTTGCCAGGACTTTCCAATGTAAAGTTACATATTTCTCTTTGTAATTAATAAGTAGTTTGTGTGGAGATACTTTGAGACTATGTGAATATCTTATTTCTCATAAAATTTTTACCAACTAGTTTTAGCATCCATTGATAATCCTTCCCTGAAACAGTTATTACTATTGTGGTTGCTAAATGGCAATTTTTAAAGTTTATATAAATTTATGGGGTACAAGTATAATTTTGTCACATGTGTAGATTCCACAGTGGTTAAGTCAGGGCTTTTAGAGTATCTATCATCTGAATAATATACAATGTACCCATTAAGTAATTTCTCATCATTCACTTCCCTCCTACAATCTCACCTTTCTGCGTGTGCATTGTGTATCATTCCACATGCTATGCCCACGTGTATGCATTAGCCAAATGGCAATTTTCTATTTCCATAATTCCTTCTACATTAGTTGGCATTCTACTGTAAGGAAGAGCTTTACTGTCTCCATTTGTGCATTTATTCATTTATTTCTATCAGTATAGATGCATGGATTCCTGTTTATTCTATGGGCTATATTCTATTACTGTCATTGTTTATTTTGATGCTCAAATTGTCCCGGATTTGACCAGTAGGAGCTCTTCAAATTGGCTCCTGTGTGCTTTTGACATGTCTGCAATATTTTTTGAGCATGTCCTTACTTTTTGTTCCAGAATCATCTTGTATTTTCTTTGCTCTAGCCCTGAAATCAATCATTTCTTCATTTTTTAATGGACAACAATGTTTAGAAACCAATATTTGGGTACTAGGTTTGCTCGTTACTACTGGGGTGGTTGCTTCTTAGACACACAGAGCTCTCAGAGAATAGAACTAGAATAAACAAAAATATAGAGATATGGTAAAAACCATACTGATACCTCCAATTCCAATCCAACACCACACAGTTCATTCTAACCATCTTCCTTTCCATATTTGTAACCCCTTTTAACAATGAAAATCCTGGCTCCCATTTTTCACAATGTATTTACTTATTTGCTCAATCCTAGAATACCATAATTGGTTTTGGAAATGATAAATCATACCATTGTAACAAACAAACCTACTAACTAAAGTTCCATATCTGCTTATATTTCTTTCTGTCTTTAGCTTGAGGATATATGATCAAAATGCTGTGCTTAAAAGTTACCTGGGTTAGTTCTTTATTTCCTTCCTTCTTCAGTGAGGTTATTTTATTCATTTGAAATATAATTAGGTTTGTTTCTGTTTGTATTTAGTTTTTGACTTTCCCTCATTCTTGTTGCTTTTATTTATCTTAACCAGATTTTAATGCCTCACAATAAAGTATGAATGAAAAATCAAGAATCCTCAGACACATGATGAATGTTTTCAATGCTAAATATAGAGAATAAGTAAACAGAAAAAGAGATTATTCTTGAAGAAACAATAAAGTCTGGAATAGACATGAATTTAAATTCTAATTTGTCTCTTCAGAGTGATTCAAGAAGAATGGATTTAGAAAATATGACTAGATTGATAAGGAGAAAGAAAAATCAGAGAACAAAAGAGCTTATGAAATTTTTTTAAGATCTGAAATTTAAAAAAAAATGGAGGAACTGTTTGACAAGTCAAGAAAATCTCCCAGTAAAGAGAACCAAAAGACAAAGCATGAGGAAAAAAGATAAGGGACATAAGGAATCAATCCAGGATATTCATTATCCAAATAATAGGGGTACTAGAAAGAGAGAAGAGAGAAAGCACAGAAGCAGAAAGTTATCAGAGAAATAATGTAAAAGATTCTCCCGGAGCCAAAGGACATAAGTTTCTAAATTGAAAGAGTACAATGAATGTCAACCCAAGGAATAAAAAGGAGCCCCATGCCTAATCATATCATGATAAAATTTCAGAAAATTTAAGGAGAAAGAGAAGATCCTAAAAGATTTCATAGAGTAAAAATCAGGTCACTTACAAAGGAATAAGAATCAGACTTTAAGATTTCTTATCAAAAAGCTCTGCATTCTAGAAGACAATGAAGCAAAACCTTGAAATAATCATGAGGCAATGATTTCAAACAATAATTATATATTCAACAAAACTACAAATTAAGTAGATAGAAGAAAAAAAAAGACACACTAGAACTCTTCATAAGATTAGCTTCCACACACTTTTTGTCGGGGGCGGGGGGAATTACTTGAGGATGCATTCCACCAAAATGTGGAATACACCAAAAAAGTGTAAATAGTAGATCATACCCAAGAAAACCATGAAGTTCCAGGTTGGTGAAAACTGTGAATCTGGCCTACTAACCAGCCAATCCAGATAGGAGGAGGAGGATGACCCAGTCTGGTTCCAGCAACTGGCTAGAATACCCAATGTGATAGAGAGTTTGAAGAAAATTATTGAGAATGTGATGAAAATAAGTTTTTAAAAAATAAAGGAAAAACAACCCTCAATTACAAACACTGGGATCAAACAAAAAAAAATAAGAAAAAATATAATTATAGCGCATTACTTGGCTCTGCAGTGAACAATATTTACAAAGAAACAATGATGTAAAAAGCTTATTGCTTTTCATCTTTTAAAATCAACCCGTTGGTCAAGCACAGGAGACAAGTATAGAGATAGAGCAAAACAGAAATGATGTAAATATTATCAACATGTCAATGTAAAAGTGAAAGAAAGTACCGATGGCAAAAGTTGGAAGTAGGGAGGAAATCTGAAGGAGGGGCTAAGGGAGGATCATTTTTTAACAACTCCTCCTCTCTATAAAAAATTATTTTCACCAATAATTGTGATAATGACTAGAAAGGAAACAGAGTGAAAATCTTCTGTCATTGAACTTTATTAATGATCACAATGATATCATTGTCCATTTCAAATATATAGTATGTTAAAATAGAGATCATAAAACTGATGGAATGGATTCTTTGTGGGAATAAGATACCAAATTATAAACAAGACCTAAGGCCATGCCAGGCAAGGGTTAAGTCACACGTCCCCTACACTTAAAGAATAAGCTGTGCTCTAACTGCCACAAGGTTTTTTCTTTTTCTCTAGCAGCTAAACAAGCACTGGCCCGGAGATAAGCAATATTGAACCAACTACAGTTCATCCACCACCAGACACTGACTGACCCGTGTTCCACAAGCCATGACTACAGCCTTGACTGGACAAGAAACTGAATTCAGTAACTTTCTCCTCCTAAGAGACCACTGACCAAAGACTGGTTCTGGCTAGTTTACAGAGGATGCACACTGAGTGCTTTTGTGTCCTCTGCTTCACCTTTTGACATAGAGGGCCCAATTTTAATGCATCTATATGTTAGATCTCCACCCTAAAGTGAGCATTGGATGTGTGTAACATGCATGTTTGCTTACTATGCATGCATGCATCTTCCACCTAGTGAATATTCATAGCTCCTCCTATAACCTGTTAAATATGTACATTCAGCCAACCAGTTCAGCATGAATTCCTGTCCTGCCATTTCTCCTTTGAAGTGCCTGCTTTTGGTCTCTGCTACACTTCCCAGCCTGTTAGGATGGCCCATCTGCAGGCTGCAACCCTTAATAAGAAATAAAGCTCTCCTCTACAATACTTATGAATCTCTAGATTTTTGGTTGACAGTATAAACTCAGGAATAAACTTCAGGAGTCGGAAACATAAACTGCACCTGAAGTGAGCTCATACAGTTCTGAATGATTGTGATCCATCACAAACTTATTCTTGAAACAAATGCGTGTTGTCGAACTTGCATGTTGTTGGGGCTCTGTAAATGGGAACTCTCAAAGTTAACTTCCATGTCTACACAATGTTCGTTAAAGGACAGGTAACAAAAACGTGCTAATTTGACACTTGTATATGTATTATTAAAACCCAGCAGTGACTACAGCAATTGTTTAACATTTAGTCTTAGACCAACAAAAGCTTTTTTTGCAAGCAGTAGTATTTTTTTCACCAACATTGTTTAGAATTGCTGGCATGTGGTAATAGTAAAATGCAGACTGACTTTTTGTCAATATAATTAATCTTTCCAAATTCTCAACAGGCAATGCACTCTTATTGCCTGCACCTGAGGCAGACCCCTCTCGCTGCTCTTGGCACGCTAGACTAGAAGCAGAGCCTGAGACAGGGATTAGTATGGGTGGGACTTCCTCAGGCAGTGCTCTCTGGAGAGAGGGAAGGGGGCTGTCTTAGCCTATTTGTGTTGCTTTAAAGGAATACCCGAGGCTGGGGAATTTATAAAGAAAAGAGGACTATTTGGCTCACAGTTCTGCAGGCTGTGCAAGAAGCCTGGTGCCAGCTTCTGCTTGGCCTCCGGTGAGGGCCTCATGTGACTACTACTCATGGTGGAAGGGGGAGGGGAGCCGCCAGTACGAAGGTCACATGGTGAGAATAGAAGCAAGAGGGAAGAGCGGAGTTGCCAGGCTCTTTTTCACAACCAGATCTTCCAGGAATGAATAGATCAAGAACTCACTCATTATTGGCAGCAAGCCATTCATGAGGGACCCGCCCCCATGACCCCAAACACCTCCCCCACCTCCAACACTGAGAATCAGATTTCAACATGAGCTTCGAAGGGGTCAAGCAAGGCAAACTATGGTGGGCCGAAGGCAGAAGGAGCTAAGAGAAGATGGACTCAGCTGGAGACTAGCTTCAGCTGCATCCCCCCTGCATCCCACCATAGCTCTGGAGCAGGAGTTCCATCGCCCAGTTAGTTCTATCCCCAGGCCAGGGGAGGAGGTGGGACCCAGGAGGGCACAACCACCTAAGGCTGCTCCCATTCAGCTGAAGAAAGGGCAGCTGGGACTGAGGATGGGTGGGGCCTCAACAGCTGGTGAGGGGAAATAGAGGCAGGGTACAGATGTAAGCAAATGAAATCATCACCTATCATAGCAGGAAGGAAATAGATAATGTTTGAAATTGACAACACTATAAATAGCAATGTTCAGAGGAAACAGCTAAAAGAAATAAAGAAGGTATAAATTTGGGAAGCCAGAATTTATATAAAGGATTGGAAGAAGTAGGCTAGAGGACTTTTGATTTTCGTTACAAGCCCTTTTGAACTATTTGATTTGAAAATTATGTACAAGCATTACATAAAAATTCTTTAAAAACATTTGATAATACCAAGTGTTATATGCTGAAATAGAAATTTTCATCCATTGTTAATAAGAATTAGTACAACCATTTTGGAGAGCAATTAGGAAATATTTAGTGAAGTTGAAGACACACATACTCTAAGACCCAGTAAGTCCACTCCTAGGCATATCCTGGGAAACACGTGTATATATAGGGAGATGTGCAGCATTATTATAACTGAAAAATAAGAAATAATCTAAATGCCAATCAACAGAGGAATTAATAAGTTGTAATGTATTCATACAATGGAATATTTATACAGCAGTTTTTTGGTTGTTTTTTTTTTGAGACAGGGGTCCCACTCTGTCACCCAGGCTGGAGTACAGTGGCGTGATCATAGCTCACTGCAGCCTCAAATTCCTGGGCTAGAGCCATCCTTTCTCCTCAGGCTCCTGAATAGTTGGTACTACAAGTGTGTGCCACCACAGCAAGCTAATTTAAAATTTTTCTGTAGAGATGAGGTCTCGATATGTTGCCCAGGCTGGTCTCAAACTCCTGGCCTTAGGTGATCCTACACCTCAGCCTCCTGACTCTCTGGGATTACAGGCATGAGCCACCGTGCCTGGTTATACAGCAGTTAAATTAATGAACTAGATTTACATACATGAATGAGGATAAATCAGGAAAACGTGTTAAAGAAAAATAAAAATGGAGGCCACATTTTAGATATACCCCAAGGCCAACTGCCCGTAACCACATAACCAAAATTTAAGTCATCCTGATTTTCCCAAAATGCTGGCCCTAATCAAAATCAAAACACAAGAGGTGAACATTATTTCCTCATCAGCATGTGTCAGTGAAATTAAACCAATCGACTACTAGACAAATCAGCTTAAACAGCTCTACTAACCCCCAAAAGAATGTTAATATATAATAGCCAATCAGGAAAAAGGTCAAAATACTTCTTTTTTTATGCTTTATAAACTGCGTAACTGCTATGATCTGAGCTTCAAATCTCCACTTTGTGTTCGAAGTTCCTGATTAGAGAATTGTTCGTTTGTGCAATAAACTACAATTTTTTAACATGATCTAATTTTATTTTTGACAAACATAATCTGTACAAAGCAAGTTGTACAGATGTATATGTACAATCTGATAAAATTTATGTAAACATCTAAAGCTTAATTAAAATACCATATATTATTGATGGATACAAGTACATGTGGTATATCTATAGGAAATCATATAAGAAAACCATATTCAGTCCACCAACTTCAAGATAATGCTTACCTTGAGGGAGGGGGAGAAAGGGCAGGGGTGCAAAGGTAGCTGAAGCAAACATGGCAAAATATTTGTTACATGTGGGTCTTGGGTACCCGGATGGTCTCTATTTCTGTATGTTGAAAATATTGCTCAATTTAAAAACTATTTTAAAAACAGCTATTGCTCATATGGAGTGTGCTACAGCCCATGCCGAAGGCTTTACATTTAGTGCTGCACTTGGGACCTCTAAGTGCACCGATTTCAGGGATAAGGAAACCGGGTCAGAGAGCTTGAGTTGTGGTTTCAGGATGCCGATGATCACTGAGCACCAGATGATAGGTTTGCTTGAGCCTCCATTTGCAGAGAGACAAACAGGCCCAGAGGCCAATGGTTTGGCCAAAGGCCATCATATCATGAGGGCAGAGGAGGCCAGGCCTCCCCAGCCCCCAAGGCCTTTCAGGTGACCAGATTCCAGGAGGATATAGGAGGTGTCCTTTGCATTCCTAAGGGATAGGCCTTGTGAAAGGAGAAGAGGGATGGAATGTCCCTCATTGCCCTCAAGAAAATAACTACACACACACACACAGGGAGGGGAAAGGCCTGCTCCCGGGTGGTTCGAGGCCCCCACCCAGCCGCATGAA
>VBSM01000937.1:2251355-2291434 GCA_008086735.1 Cheirogaleus medius | reverse complement strand
TGAGACAGAGTCTCACTCTGTTGCCCAGGTTAGAGTGCCGTGGCATCAGCCTAGTTCACAGCAACGTCAAACTCCTGGGCTGAATCAATCCTCCTGCCTCAGCCTCCTGAGCGCCACCATGCTGGATTGGTGTGTGTAGTGTGTTTACTTCTGTCACCAAGAAGGGGCACTTTTTTGACCATTTCTGATTTGCTATGAATATCTCCCTTAATATCGAGTAAATTTAAAAAATCGACAAACCAAGAGGGGTAGTCAGAAGGTGGAACTGATGGAACATGGTGATTGCATGTTGGAATAATAGAGAGAGAGGAAGCGCAGAGGATTCCCAGGTTACTGAGTGTGTGGGGATGCTACTCATTAACGTGGAGAATACAGGAAAGGGCACAACGAGGACTTCAACGTTGCATGTCTTGCCTTTTAGGAGCCTGTGCAGGCAACCAGGTACGTGGGTCTGGGTTCAGGGAGAGGTCTAGGCTGCAAACAAATCTGGGAATCATCGGCACATAAGTGGGGGTTGAAGCCTTGGAAATGAATGAGAACATGCAGGGAGAGTAGAGCAAGCCTAGGAGAGAACTTTAGAGAAAAGCAGTAGTTAAGGAACAGGCAGAGAAAGATGTCTCCGCGCAGGAGACAGGGAAGAGGTGAACCAGAGGCAGAAGAGGAGAATAAGGAGAGTGAGGCATCATCAAAGTAAGAGAAGTGTTTCAAGGAAGAGAAAGAAATCCATAGTCAGATTCATCAGAGATGTCAAATAAGAAAAACTAAAAAGAGTGTTGCATGGATTCTCTCCTGACAGTGTTAGTTGTAAAAGATTTGAGGGCGAAGAGCCAATGTTGGAAAAATTCCAGGACTCTTTTTGTTAGAAATTGACCAAAAAAAAAAAAAAAACCCACCACGCCCCAAAAACACAAAACAAAATTTGCTTAGGCGAAAAAGCCCGTGCTGTGGGGTTGAAAAACCAAACCTCAGGACAGGCAGGGACGTACCTGGACCTCAGGAACCACGGCAGCCACGGCCTTCAACGCCGACAGGCTTGAGTCTGCTGCATCTCTCTTGTCAGCTTCTCTCTGCGTGTCACCCGCAGTATCTCCTCCTGCAGACTAGTCCTGTCACACGATAACATGGTCTGTGTGCCTCATGTAACCAGAAAGTGACTGAATCCTCTCCCTGAGCTGTAGTTAGGGAATGAAAGGATCTGGACTCAATGGTCCTAGGTCAGCCACCTAGTCCTAGACCCATCTCTGGGTCAAGAAGCCATGGTCAGGAAGTGAGTTTTAGGAGACAGTGGTCTAAGAATATGACAGTTTCATTAAACAAAAAATGGAGGGCAGAGCACTTCTCAAAAAAATGGGGCATGTTGTTATCTAAATGGGGGGAGTTGCTGAGCAGACAAAATAATTGAGTGGGACAGATTAGTGAGGCGTCTGGAGCCTCTGAGCTCCTAAGATGTCAAAGTCTTCCACTTCACTCCCAGCCTTTTCCCACTGGAGTCAACTCTGCATACAGACCTGGCCACAGGAAGCCATCTGGCGTCCCTAAGGCCTGCTGGTCCTGCCCTCGCCCCTGCATCCCTTCGTCTCTATATTCCAAATGTTGAGGGGCAGGGGATTGAAGGGCTTATTTTCTTTATGCAGCCAGATGAAGTCCCTCTCCTCTTGAGGGTCTCTCCGTGTATGGCACAGGAGTGAGTCCCCTTCCCCACTAGTGGCTCAACCTAGTACAGCTTGGCCTCCGTCTCTTGGGACCTCAGGTAGGCCCAAGGAACCCATCCCATCCCAATGCTATGCTCACTTTTGGTGCCAAATATCTTGACCTTCCAGATAATTAGGTCCCACTAGAGTGAGTGATTTTACATTAGAGGATTCTAGAAGGAAATGTAATGGAGTATGCATTTGAGAGTACTAACACATTTCCGTGGTGTTTTCCAATTTGCAAAAAACATTTTACTTGCATTAACTTGTTTAATTCTTATGATTAAGAACAGCTGAAGACCAGTGAGAAAAGTACTGAATTGTACCTAGGTGTTTGCATATTTAAAACTTGCCCATGAGTTTGCATTTGATTTAAATGTTCAACTTAGTAGAGATTGGTGCTAAAGCCAGGCTGCTTTCATAAAGAGTTCCATTCTTATGGAAAAGGTGTAAATGAGTTGAGAAGCACAGCACTTTCCCTGTCTGAGTTGGCCTCCCACACACACAGCTTAGATGCTGGAATGTGATCAATAAAAATAACCACCTGGGAGGTGGATAGGACAGAGGCTTTTATCCAGATTTTTCAGAAGGAGAAACCGAGGCCTGAAGTGACACAGAGGTTTTCCCAAGATCACCCAGTTATAAGTGGGCTGAGCTAGGACTATGAGGTACACCTACTGCCTCTCAGCTGCGGGCTCCTTCCCTTCTAATACAGAGATCTGTTCTGTCTCTGAGACTAAATTGCAAGCTCTTTGAGAGCAGGACTGTGTCTTATTCATTTTAGTTAAACTCACAGTGGCCGATGCTCAAAGAAGTTGCCGCCTGCCTAACTTTCTGAATGGGGCCCAACTGACTGCCGTCTGAAAGATGAGGGGCTTACTCCCAGGGAATTCCAAGAACTTTCAAGAAAATCAGCGTCTCCACCCATTGCTTGGCCTTGCCACCAGGGGTCAGCGCAAGGGTGGGGTGCAGGGAGAGGAAAGAAGCTTGAGCTTGTGTTCCTAATGGCTAGCAAAAGGACTCCCATTGCCTATGGTAGAAACCACCCCACCACCCTCCTACACGGAACCCTGGGCTTGGTAGGACATGCCAGGACCCAGGGTTTCCAGTGGGCGTTGGTAAAGTGTGGGCTGGAGGATAGAAGGAAGCCTGGGCTGGAACAGAGACTCAGGCTCTAGTTCCAGCTCTTGTGCCTTGATCTGCTGTGTGACTTGGATAGACACTTTTTACCCTCTGGGTCTCCGTTTCCCTGTTTGTTACATAAGAGGTTAAATCAGAATAGCTCATAACCAGAATTTTTCTATAAGCATAATCTGAGAATCTCCTTTCAAAACACACAAGGCCCAAGGGCCTCACTCCAATCTACTGAAGCAGAGTCCCCAGGAGGTGGGCTCTGGGGTGGTGTCTTTGGCGCTAGCTCCCCAGGTGACTCTGCTGCACACCCTCGGTTTAACAACTGCTGGGCCAGGTAGCTGCTAAGGGCCCTCCCGGTAGTGCGGCCCCTGTTTCTTCCCAGGCAGTACCAGGCAAAGGGGCTCATGGGCACCGCGCCTGCCCCCGAACTCCTCTCCATGCTCCTCCCAGGGTCCTCCCCCCACTGGCTTCCCTGCTCACCCCCAGGCTGTCCGGCCTTCCTGGGTGGAAGCCACAGGGCTCCGGAAGTGCCACTTCCCCTGCCCACGGGCGGCACACCCCAGGCCCCTGGCATCCGCTCTGCCTTCGTCCTGGGGAAGCGTCCTTTGTACAAGGACCTACCCAGGCACCTGGGAAGGAGCCATCACAGGACTAGTGGGGGAAGGGCAACACCCATGGGACAGGAGGTGTGAGAAAGGGGTCTCTATCGAGACAAAAAGCAAAAGGCAAAAAGGGGACCCTCTGGCACTAAGGATAAGAGCGAGAACCGCTTCTCCCTCTGGGCAGTTTAACAGCTTCCACAGTCGTTAACCACTTTATATTCTGAACCTCAAGCACAGCCCTTTGAGGCAGGGGCCATTGTCCCCAGATCTCAAGGCTCTGCTTTCCAGAGCACCCCCAGCCCCAACGCTTGTCATCTTCTTCCCCTGCTACATTCCTGTGGCCCTTATCCTTCCTTGGCATTTTATTTGACTTTATTATATATTTACTCGTTTGTATGTTTGCATGTTGTGTGTCTTCCCCACTGGAATGCAAGCTTCAGGAGGGCGCAGACCGTGCGTGCCTCATTTACTGTGCTATCCCCAGCGAGGAGAAGAGTGGCTGCCATATGCTGATAGACGTTTGTTTAGTGAATAAATGAAATGTCTAAATGGGGAAATCGAGATCCACAAAGGAGAAGTGCTTTGTCCCAAATCCCGTGGCCAGTCACTGCAGGACAGTGCTCTCTCTGCTCCCATGCAGTCAGGGCTTAGCTCAGAAACCACTCTCTGTTGATTCGTGAGCCAGGACACTAGAAGAGGGGCATCGGGCTTGGTGGTCCCAGCCTGGTGCCAGCTAATAGCTGACGGCAATTACTGCAGTCTTGAGAAGGACCGACCAGTGTGCCTTCTAGAGAGGGAGTTCTGACTTTAGCCAAAACTGAGCCCATAGGCCTGGCTGGCAAGGGCCACCCAGTGGTCTGGGGACTGAGTGAGAGTGTGAATGATGACAAACCCATCGGCACTGTTGGGGACGCTCCTATAAACTGCTGACGGGCTAGCAGGAATAGTTGGGGATTTTTTTATTTTTCTCCCCGTGAGTTTCCTTGGGGAGGGCTGTTGAGCATGCGGACTGCTTATGGAGCCAGCCTGCCAGGATTAGAAACCTGGCTCTACCCCTTTCCAACTATGCGACCTCGGGCAAACGTCGCCTCAGTTTCCTCAGCTCCACATACGTCGCAGGGCTGCTGTGGGAATGAAATGAGATAATCCACGGCAAGTGTTGAGGGAGCGTCTGGCACGTAGCAAGTGCTCCATGTGTATTCACCATGACTGTGGTTATTGTGTTAGAGACCATCATTACATTTTCTTCTTATTGTTCTATTCGTATTTATTGTATTTTCACCATCCTCATCCTCACTATTATTACTCTTATTTTGGTTTTTCTCCTTCCACATATTCCATGCATTTTATTTCTCTAGCTATATGGACCGATGGCAGATGAGGATATGGAGGCACAGAAGCCTGGCAGTGGCTTGTCCCGAGTCTCAGGGCTCACCAAGTCACCAGGAAGGCCAGAGTTTCCCAGCTGAAGGCTCACTTTGGCTGAGCCTAGGCCACTTGGGAAGCCTTCTCGCCACTACGGCAGGGTCTGAGTGAAGCTGTGCAAGCGGAGCTGTGTCAGGCACAGGGAGGCAGGCACTTCCGCACTGGTTTTGTAGCTGGGGGACGTCTGCTATCGAACCCTGCCTGGTGCCCAGACACGCATGGTCTCCTTCTCCCACAGCTGACACCTTTTGACCCCACCCTCAGGCCCAACTCCATCTCTCGCACCCATCCTGACACTGGGCAGCCCTGGGCCCACCTACTGGCCTCCACATCAGACCCTTGCTGCGGCCTGGCCCTGGCCCTGTGCCCCGGTTCTAGTCACTGGCTCTGACTGATAATGGTGACCAAGTCCCCACCTTGCCCAACCCAGCTCTGGTCCCTGGGTTCCCTCCTTGGTAAACTGAGAGCTGAGCCCTGACTTCTTATTGCTGGTCCTCTCATGCACTTAAGTCTGACCCCTTTTCCCCCAGCAGAGTCTTGCTGCCTCCTCCCCAACTGTCCCCTAGAGTGTTTGGCATTACCTACCCCTGGACACCTTGTCAGTTGCTGTGTCCTCTCCCAGAGAGCCGGTTCTGCAAGTGTAGCAAGGTCTGCCCCACAGCGCCTGCCTGGGTCCCGCCATCTCTCGGGGCAAGCAGGTGTGCTTCAGCAAACTGTGGCCGTGATCACTCGCAACAAGGAATTTGACTACCCACCAAGCCTGGCAAAGAGGTCCCCGGCACTAGCTGCCACTAACTCAGGCTCTCCCTGAACTCTGTTAGGCCCTGAGACAGGCCCGTGGGCCAGCCAGGGACACTAGGAGGAGGTGCAGCATCTCTACTGTCGCTGGCCCAGACCTTGCTCCAAGCCAGTCTGTTTCTTCCTCTCGTGCAGTTTCTCCCTCCCCCTCCCCCCACCTTTGCCTTCTTCTCCCTCTCCCTCTCCCTCTCCTCCCGCCCTGCTCTCCCCACCCGGCCTGGTTCCGGCTGATCTGTTAGAGCCAAGACGGCAGCCCTGCTGCCAGAGTATTTGGAACCACCACTTCATACAGAAACTGCTTACTTGCTGGACCGATGACTGACAATCCTCTGATGGTCAGATGCTCATGGGATTCAGCCCCCAGTTGCCACCACTTCCTGTGAGGCCCCGCAGGACTGGCCTGTTGGCAAGTGCCCATCCTAGAGAGGTGAAGTGGGTGGCCCAAGGTGGGGGCTGCTGGGCCTGGCTAGGAAACGTAGCAGAGCTCGGTCCTCCGGGATGTCATATCCCCCGCCCTGCCGCTGACCCGCAGCAGACCAGGCTGGCTGGGGTAGGAGCCACAGGAGCTAGGAAGTGCCGAGCTGACCTACTTATGGGCAGTAGCCACTGTGGCAGTGGGCAGGGACCCTGCGTTCCTGAGTTGGGAAGTCTGGATTTCCTACCCCAGGCCCTGGTGACTGGAAGACCAGATTTTCCAACAGCAGGAATTTCACTTTTCCACGGGGCATCTCATGTCTTTTCTAGAGACCATGCTCAGACCTGCCTCAGTCTCTGGCTGCTTGCCTTGATGGTCCTGTGACACACAGAACTCCAGTCTCCGTTCCATCTCCCAGCCATCCTGGGCCCCTCCCTCAGGCAGGAAGAAATTCCTACCAACGCAAGGGACATTGCGCAGCAAGGAAATGATCAGCTGCCTCCCACCTGCCAGAACTCCCCTGCGCGTGGGCATTTAACATGGTGGCCTTCTGTAAGTTGAGAGAGGAATTGAAGGGGAGTTCCAAAGTCTTTTGTAGAAACAATTGGGCCTCACTGATGCGGGAAGGTTGGGGACAGAAGGGACTCAGGGATTTAATGGTACAAAGGTATAGCCTATCTCTCCAGTATAATCAATTCTTGGATCAGCCACAAAGAACGTAGGAGCTAGATGGGGTCTTAGAGTCACTTGGCCCGTTGGTTTACACACCCAGCTGTTCATCAGAATCACCAGAGAACCAGGCTCTACTCCTTAAGGTTCTGATTCAGAATATCTGGGGAGAGGCCTGGGAATATACATTTTTAAAAGTAGATGTGCACCAGGTTTAGGAACCGCTGCGATAGTCCAGTGCTCTCACACTGCAGATTTCGGAAACTGAGGCCCAGAGAGGCAAGTTTTCAAGGTCATTTGGCAACTACCTAACCTGACATTCAAGGCCCTCTAGGATCTGGTTCTAATCTGCCCTTTCTCAATCTAGCATCCCATTTATGCACTCTCAGGCTTGCTATATAAAACACAGGACACCAGTTAAATTTGAATTTCAGACATACTAAAAAATTATTCATTGTTTATCTGAGATTCAAATTTAACTGGGTAACCTGCACTTTCATTAGCTCAATATGGTAATTCTATGCACCCTACCATGCAGACCTCTTGAATGAACTTTCTCATATGTAATTTCTGAATCCTACTTCTAGACCTTTGCTTATGCTGTTCTTTCTGTCTGGAATACTGATCCCACCATTTCCCCAAATCCTGCCCATCTTTTTACCAGAATGCCACCTCTTCCCCCAAGCCTTCTTATCACTTGAGCTGACCTTCATCTAGCTTCCAATGACATTTTCTCTGTCTCTCTACTTCCACCTCGTCATGCTCTATTTTGGATCAGAGCTCTTTTTCTAGTTGGCTTAACTCTCCTGTAGAGCATGAGCCAGCCCTTTGCCAGGGTGAACATCATATCTAAGCAGAGGATAAAGTGTCAAAGTGTGGCCTCTGAAGTCAGGTTGCTTTTGCTTAAATCCAAGCTCTATCACTTACCAGCTGTGTGACCTTGGGCAAGATTTTCCACCTCTGTTGGACTCAGTTTCCTCATCTGCAAAATGGGAATGGTAAGAGTAATTTCCTCATTATGTTGTTGTGATACTTTGAGCTGTATAAACACCCTATTCCTCTCTAGGGGAGTGAATTGCTGTTTAGAGATTGTTACACAGTGTCTGTCTCATAGGAGCACTCTGTTCTCTACAGCAATGGTTGGAAATGGAAACCCAGACTTGTGCCTTTCACTAGTCCCTGGCTTCCTGTGGAATACTGGGAAACTTTTTATTTCCATTGTGCTTTGCTTTTTCTCTCTTTTGTAGTGCAATGTATTAATTGAAAGATTGGAAAATACTTAAGAGACCAAGAAAAAAAGATGAACTGCAAGTGCCGAGTTCTGTTCGGGATTACTTTTCTGATTCTTCACTGTTAGCCTGTGATGGTTAATTTTAGGTGTCATCTTGACTAACTTAAGAAATACCTAGAAAGCTGGGAAAGCGTTATTTTTGGGTGTGTCTGTGAGGCGATCAGAGGAGATCAGCTTGTGAGACTGAGTGGACTAGGTGGGCAAGATCTGCCCGCAGTGTGAATGGGCACCATCCAATCTGCTGTGGGCCTGGAGAGAACGAAGACAAAGAAAAGGCGAATATGTCAATCTATCTGCTGAAGCTGGGGTACACACTTTCTCTTCTGTCCTTGGACATAGAACTCCAGGCTCCCCAGCCTTTGGACTTTAGGACCTACACCAGTGCTCTCCCCCACTGGGTTCTCAGACCTTCGGCCTCGGACTGAGAGTTACACCGTTGGCTCCCCTGGTTCAAAGGCCTTAGGACTTGGACTGAGCCACGCTACCAGCATCCCAGGGTCTCCAGATTACAGACCTTGCAGATGGCCTGTCGTGGGACTTCTCTGTCTCCATAATTGCTTGAGCCAATTCCCCTAGTAAATCCTTTCTCATATATATGTATGTATACCCTATTGGTTCTGACTAACACACCCCTCAACACCCCTCAACACATGCAATACTTGATGGTTCATTGAGTTCATGGCACTCACTAAAATGGGCATAAAATGAACAGGTAGAGAATAAAATAAAAGGAGGCAAAACAGGTACTTTTCTAGTGCAATGAAATGTAAATATTATTTTTATCTGAAATCACTTATGACTTTTGTTGGAATGGGGCACCTATCCCATTAACTGGTGGTATATAGTAGATGACAAATAAATACTTGTTGAATAGATGACTGGATGTTGTTGAATGAAAAGTAGAGTTTAAATAGATAAATATATAGTCTTTAAATAAAATAAATGTAGAGTAATTCTTCTACTCTTTCTTTCTGCCCACCATGTTCCTGGCTCAACCTGGAAAAGTGACTGATTTGGCCCTGTCACGGGAACCCTGCTTGAACTGTGGGGTAACTACCATTTATAGTCACCTCTCTTAGGCTCTTGAGGCTGATAGGAACCCAAGAGGTTAGTTGGGCTAACCTTTCCCTTGTATACATCTAGTGACAGGGAGCTCGCTACTTTATGAGGCCTCCTGTGCTATGATCTTTGGATGTTCTGAAGAACTCTGACTGCTGCATCAGTGACAGACCAGGTGCTGGAACCCAGACCTCTCTATCACCCGGACTAAGGTACTCTCCACTATACCACTGCTGCCACCCTTAGAACTATAAAACTGGATTTTATTCAAAGGCAGTGGGAAAAGAACTTTCCTAGGAAGCAGGAGACCTGGATCCAGCTCTGAGCTCTGCCACTGACTTGCTGTGTGAAATTCGGGTACTCTCTTTTCTCCCATCCAAGTACTAACCAGGCCTACCCCTGCTTAGCTTCCAAGATCAGATGAGATTGGGCATGTTCAGGGTGGTATGGCTGTAGGGTCTCTTTCCTTATTTGGCCCTTAGTTTCCCTTTTTTGTGCAATGAAGTGTTTCAAACTGGGTGCTCTACAAGACTCTTCTAGCTCAGATGTTCCAGGATTTTCGAATGAGGTCTAATTAAGATCTTTTTTTTTTTTTGAGACAGGGTCTGGCTGTGTTGCCCGGGCTAGAGTGCCATGGCGTCAGCCTAGCTCACAGCAACCTCAAACTCCTGGGCTCAAGCGATCCTTCTGCCTCAGCCTCTCAAGTAGCTGGGACTACAGGCATGTGCCACCATGCCTGGCTAATTTTTTCTATATATACTTTTAGTTGTCCAGATAATTTCTTTCTATTTTTAGTAGAGACAGGGTCTTGCTCTTGCTCAGGCTGGTTTCGAACTCCTGACCTTGAGCGATCCTCCCGCCGTGGCCTCCCAGAGTGCTAGGATTACAGGCGTGAGCCACCGAGCCCCCGGCTTAATTAAGATCTTCTAATGCAGTGGTTCTCAAAGTGTGGTTGAAGACAAGAATCCCTGGGGGTCCCTAAGAACCTTTCCAAGGGTCAATGAGGTCATTTAAGACTACTTATCTGCAGGAGGCAGGATGTTCTTCATATACTTCAACCCAAACTGTATCTTGCAAAAGACAATGCAGAAGCAGCTATGAGAATCCAGCTTTCATCGATTTAGCTGCACATTAAAGAGAATAGCAGAAAGTGTAAACCCTTGTCACTCTTCTCAGTAAATTTATTTTTGTTTGGAAAATATTGCCATTCTTCATAGAATATACAAAACATAGTCTAAAAATACATTATGCCTAATTTTTAAGCATGTTTTTTGAAGGAATGAATGAATCAATATTCTTTAAATGTCTCAGTCTTAATTTCTAACATGGTAAATGTCAATACATATAAACCACATAATTAAAAACTCTTTGGGGTCCTTACTAACTTTTAATAATGTAAAGCGGTCCTGTTCTAGTAGGTCTCCGACTCACACTTGCCTCATTCTGTCTCACCCCCAGTGGGTACAGATGTGATCTGCTCCGTATCTGGCACAGGATGGACACAGTGGGTTCCTTGGCACAGACTACTGACTTGGGCCTTAGACCAGACACCCCTTCGTGGGCAGTGCCAGGTCCTGGGTGTGGAAATAAAGCAGTTGGTTAAGGGAGGTTTGATGTGACAGCCCCCTGCGTGCCTGCCCACAGCTGCCCTGCCCCTCCGGGTTCCACCTTCCCTAACGGTGCACTCTCCGCACCCGCCGCCCAGAGAAAGCGGGCTTCGCGCCGGCTATGCCGGTCATGGCAGTGAGACATGGGAGGGCGCGAGACAAGGGAGGCCCTGCTGGATTCGGAGCCCCCACAGGGGATGGGGAGGAAGGAGACAAGAAGGAGGGAGGACTTGTGTTAACCAAAAGAGCCTACTTCACATCAGACCCTGCATGTTGCTTCTTTCTTAATGACAAACCTGGGAGGTAAGTAGAGATCTTTATCCTTTTCCCCGTGTTACAGCCAGGGAAACTGAGGGGCCCAGAGGCAGAGTAACTCGCTTAAGGTGTTCACACTGCCAAAAGGAGCTGGGCTTGGATGGAAACTCATGTCTAGATGATGTCAAATCTATGTTCCTTCTGCTTACCGGAGAACCAGGAGCACCGCGGACAGGAAAAGGGAGGAGGGGAACTAACATTTACTGAACACTTACTATGTGCCAAGCATAGTGAGTGCGTATGGAAATTATCTCATTAACTCCTGACAGCAGTCCCCTTATGTAAGCACTAAATGTGCAGTTTACAAACAAAGAAACAGGCTTAGAGAAGCGAAGTGGCCTTTGTGAGGGCCACAGAACCGAGATTCCAATCTAAGTCTGTCTGGCTCCAAAGCCTCTGCTTCTTCAATAACAGCAAATATTAATAATATTTACTGAGAACTTACTTTATGCCAGGTACTGTGCTAAATGCTTTCACTCATTCAATTTAAATCTCCCACGGAGATAGGTACTATTATTATCTCCCATTTTACAGATGGGAACACTAAGGCAGTAACAGGCCCAAGGTTACCCAATTAGAGAGTAATGGAACCGGGATTCGAATCCAGGCTGTCTGCTTCCAGAGTTCATGGGCTTAACAACCTCAAGGCTAAACTGCATGAGAGACCCAGAAAGGAAGCTGCAGTTGCCTGGTTTCTCGGGTCTGCGTGGTGTGCGGTGCCCTATCGTGTCTTCCGAATGAATGCCCAAAGGCACAGCTGGCGTGTCTCCTCCCAGGGGCCTAAATGGAAAGATGGGGGTCAACTCCAGGGAGCAGAGACTACGCGGCCTCCGGCTGCAGGGGAAGAAGGTGTGTGCTCTTTTTCTGCTCTGGCTTTTCATGTTACGCCTCACCCCATGCAGGGGGCTTCCCCTAGTAAGACTGTGTGCAAGGGGATGGGGAGGGGAAGGAGCCACATGTCTTGGCCCTTGTTCTCTGTCTTCCTGACATGGCGCTACAGAACTCACATCTGAGATGCCCTGAGGTCAGAGGAAGAGAGAAAGTGGGAGATCAGTTAATGCAATCTCCTGGGGGTAAAAATGGGGAAACTGAGGCCCACAGAGTAAGCTGTAAGCAGAGCTGCAGTGACCCTTACAGACCCTCTGGACAAACCTCAGGACAAACCACCGATGAGGAGTCCTCAAAGGTAGGCAGAGGCTTGTTCAAAGCAGGCTAGGACCTTCCAGGGTCCCAGGACTTGGCCCTTTGCCTGGCCAGCTTGGGTCTCTGAAAGGCAAGTGAGGCCAGGGGGAGTAAGTTATTCTGGGCCTTGTGATGACATGTGTCTCCAGAGACCCAAGCCTGGCCCATTGCCACGGGGTCCCTGGGAGCCTTCTGGCCACCAGCCATGGCACCCTGCCTTGTGAGGTCTAGGGAGGGGCGAGGGAAGGGTCATTGCTTATTAATGGCTTCCTGCCCAGAAAGCCTCTAGAATGCCCTGCTGCTAACTCTCCTTCCTCTGAAAGAAGTGACTTTGGAACATCTAGAGGGTTCAAGTTTAGATTCAAGGCTAAACTTCTGGACTTGAAGGGTTGTGAACATGACAGTGGATAAAGGAGGGAAGTCATCATCTCTTCAGCTATCTGAGCTGGGAGAGGCAGGGGGATGAATGAAATGACCTTTGAGGAGTCAGATTCTCTTTAGGGCATTACCTGATTTCCTACAGACTCCCAGAGGCAGCTTGGGAGTTCTAAGAGGATCTGTAATTGTCCAGAATGGAGTTTCTTCCAGGCTTGCCCCGGACCTAACCCCAAACAAGAGTCATACAGCAGACTTGAGACTTAGAGACCTCTAACCCTGCCTCTCATTGTCTAGCTGGGAAAACTGAGACCCAGAAGGAAGGAAGGAGCATCCCTGAGGTGCCAGAGTGAGTCATTCCTTACTTTAGAGCAGGTCTGGAGAACGCCCCCCTGACGTGGGGCCCAGAGCTCCTGTCTGAGAAGGGCTGCGAGGGCTGCAAGCCTCCCCCTCCACGGCCGCCCTCACACCTTGCTGGGTCCTGCCTGGGCTGAAGGCTCTCCTTCCTTGCTTCCTTTCTCTAGCACTCTCTGCACAGTCCCTGCGTGGCCTGGGTTGTACTGGAGGGCGCAGGGAGCGCAGGGGCGTCAGGGGGGGAGGCAGGCAGGCGGGCATGCTGGCTCGCAGGTGGCGGGGCTGGTGGGTGAGCTGGCAGGCGGGCCGGACACCAGGAGCCGGGGAACTGTAATGTTCAGGGAATTTCAATTGGCATCGCTGTCCAGTCCCAGCCAACTGGTTAACGGTGCCGAGTTTGAATCAGTGACCCGCCTCCTGGTCCCTCCTCCTTAGCCGGCCTCTTTCCCTCCCTCCCCTCTTCCCTCCCTAGGCAGCCCTCCGGGAGGCGGGAGGCGCCTGCAGTCGAGGCAGCTGAGCTCAGGCCGCCTCTGCTCTCCGCCTCTCCCCTCCCTGCCCGCTGATGGAGCGCAGGGCCAGGGCTGGCTCTTGCTGAGCCCCCCGGTCCCTTCTAGCCTAGTCCTTGGAGAGGGAGAGGCCTGTGCCCAGCAGAGCTGCCCGGCCCGGCAGCTCCTCACGCGCTACCATGCCTCTGCTGGACATTTTCTGGGCTTGCTTCAGGAAGGCGAAGGTAAGCGGCTGCCCAACTCCAGCCCAGCCCGCTGCTCTGGGGGTTGGAGGCAGCTGGGGACCATTGAATGCCGGCTGGGAAGGCAGGCCAGATGGGCTTCTGAGGCTACCCACGGCTCTTGGAGCTAGAAAGGCTTGAGTTCAAGTCTCACTTTGTCACTTAACCGGCTCTGTGACCTTCTGCTACTTTCCCATGAAAACAAGTAGGCTAGCTGGCTCTTTTTCATAAAACTTGACTCTGTTGCTTCCCAGGCCTTGCCACAAGGGCGAGATACTTAACCTCTCTGAGCCTCAGTTTCCTTAGCTTTAAAATGAGGACAACAGTAGCACCAACCTTATAGGGTGACGGGGTTGGTGTTATTGTTTCCATATCAAACATAGGCAAATACAAGAGGTAATGCGTATGAAGTTCCTAGTGCGATGCCTGGCACGGGGCATCTACACAAGTAATGGTAGCTATCATTCTTCTTCTTCTTCTTCTTCTTAATTTCCATCAACAGACATATATCAAGCATCTACTCTGTGCTAGGCACCATGGGAGCTACACAGACAAAAAAGGACATGACTTCTGTCCTCAAAGAGGAGATAAGAAAAGTGAC
This sequence comes from Cheirogaleus medius, assembly GCA_008086735.1. Classification (NCBI taxonomy): domain Eukaryota; kingdom Metazoa; phylum Chordata; class Mammalia; order Primates; family Cheirogaleidae; genus Cheirogaleus; species Cheirogaleus medius. The sequence goes on along the minus strand of VBSM01000937.1, from coordinate 2,277,189 downwards.
AAATATTTATCAAACAGCTACTATATGTCAGATGTGCTACTATATACCAATGTGCTACACAGTCAGTTGGTCGGTAAATATTTGTTGAGCGCCTGCTATATCTTGGCCATGGGGGATACATGAGCACAGCAGAACCCACAGGGTTGTTGTGCAAAGCATGATTTCTGCTCTCAAGAACCAAGGAACTAATATGCATTTAGTATCCACTGTGTAGCAGACCCAGGCACTTTTAATTCATTCCTGTGGGAGTGATCTTCACCGCAACCCATTGTTTTCCTGCTTTTGTAGATGGGAAAGGACACTGTGAACTGTTAAGAAATATTTACAAGGTCACTCAGATATGACTGATGGGGATGAGATCTGAGCTCCTCAGTCTGTGCCCTTCTTGACACTATGTGGTTTCCCACAGTCCAGCCCGGTAGGAAGACTTTCAAATCACTAGCCTGACTATAAGATGGGATGAAAGGAATGCTGGAGACCTTTGGGAAGGAAAGATCCCTTCCACTGGGAGGGACTTGGAAAGGTTTCACAGGAGGTCACATTTGGACTGAGCCTGAGGCTTGAAGGAAGAGAAGAGTTTGTCAGTCCAAAAAAGGGGGAAGGGCATTCCAGGCATGCCTGGCAGAGGGAACTTTGTGAGCAAGAGTTTGGAGGCAGTCAAGTGGCTGCGGGCTGCGGAAGGACTTGTGTCATGACATGGCTCAAGAGCAGGGTTCGAGGGGAGAGGAGCTAGAAAGAAGGAAGCAGGGGCTACCGCCCAAAGGGTTTGGAATTGATCCTCGGGCTCATGATCCTCACCTAGTGGGGTCCCAGAATGAAATTTTTCACCCCTCTGTGGTAGAATGAGACAAAAGTAGGGATAATGTCGTGCAGTTTTCATAAAGTTAAATTAATTCAGATTGTTGTGTCCTTCCTGTGGGGATGAGGGTTCAAATGATCTTTCTTCTAGAAAATAGGCATGAGAAGTTTTGAAAATGTCTGTCCTCAGCAAAACAAAAAAACTTTGCAACACACTGTTCCCCTGTTCATTTATTTCAAAATTGTTTTCTTCATCCGTGAAATCCTGAAGTCTGGGCACTACTGTTTTGGGGGATGGAGGCTGATTTCAGTAAAGTAGGAATAGAATTAATTGGACTGTTTTAGGGAAAGCACTCCGGCGGTAGCAGGGGGGTTGGTGTGGAAGAGCCCAAGTGGAGACGCGGAGGAGGCCAGGAAGGAGGGTGGGGAGGGTGGGGAGCAGATGATGAAGAGCTGGATGGGAGAAGTAAAGTGTCTTTGAGGTTTGATGCCTGAGAGGCACCACTGTCTGCTACCCTGGTTAACCATCCTGAGTGCTTGGCATGGAGTTAAATCCCTTTTCACTCATTACCCCAAGTTCTCAGACATCCAGCAAATGTGCCCCAACCCACGTCAGCCTCTTAGAAATTGTCAGGCTAGGACAGCTCCAAGAGAAGGTCGGGGATCTCTATGGAGGTCCCAGATACTCACACACATGCACACATTCACTCTGTGCATGTCCACAGACACAGGACATACACATGAATTTGTGCACACTCAGCTATGCACACATATGCACTGGCACACCATTCAAGTGTGCATACGCACATAGCGACAAACACACGTATACCCAGGCACAAACACGCACAAATGCACATGCACACACAGGCCATGCACGTACACAAGCACATGGACTCACACGCATATGCATGCATTCATATGCAGAAGTAGGCACACATGCGCACAGATGCATACTCTCCCACATGCAAGCATGCAGGCACGCCCAGAGACACACAGATCCAGGCACATCTACAAAATTCTCTAGATGTACAGAGGCGTGTACATATTGCAAAGGCACATGTGCATGCACATGCGCACACTCAGGTCTGTGGTGGCATGTGTCCTTGGCATGTGCAAATCAACACACGACTAGATCTTGGGGCTAAGAGGCAGCCTGCCAGACCCACGCACAGGCTTGGACTTCCTGCTCCCTTTTCCAGTGCTGCTGCTTTGAGGCCCCAGCTGGGAAGGCAGGCTCTCTGGGCTTGGAAGCCCAGTCAAGGGCATGGGCTGCTCTGAGCCACCCTCCCTCTCTGAGCCTGGCCCCCGTGAGCAATCGCAAGGCTGTGGGAGAGCTGACTGAGGGAAGGGGCATGGCCGTGGCAGAGCCTGCTATAGCCAAAAGGACCCTCTCAGATCATCTCATTCAACCTTCTTGTGGTCCTACTAGGGAGACTGAGCCCCCTGCCTCCCACACCACAAGGAGGTCGCCATCAGCTGAAGAGATGTGAGGAGAGACGAAGCAGACAAACTCGGGTTAAAATTCCACCCTACACTCACACGCACATGTACTAGCTGCATGCCTTTGAGCAAGTCCTTTCCAAACCTCAGTTTTCTCATCTGCAAAATGGCACTCATTGGTGCCTGCCTCACAGAGATGCCATGTGAATTTGGTGAGGTTGTGTTTTTAAAGTGCGTAGCATGGAGTAGGTGGTCAATACGCACAACTTGTTGGAAGCAGATTTCTAAACTGTATATTGGAGGCACCAAAGCAAAGAGCAAGGGTTATTCTGTATGTGGAAACTCAGGGCTAGGGTCTCAGGTCTTGTCTGCTCTTTTGCCACAACCCCTTCCGCCCTACACCCCCAGTCCTCTACTTTGACCCTGCCTGGGTCTAGGAATAGAAGTGACCCAAGTGGGAGCTGAAGGATGACACCTCAGAAGCCAAGGATACTGGGAAGGTGGCAAGAGGCCAGGACAAGGCTCAAGATTGCTTTGAGCTGCTCTGGAGTTAGGAGCAACCAAGGGACAAGATGTTTGGGTGTGAGATGAGCCCAATATAAATAGTTCCATACGTGTCTGATGTGCCTTCCCTGGAGCATTTCAGGTGGGCATATCAGGTCCTAGAGGGCACTGGCCTGGCAGGGCTCAGAATCTGGCTGGAGCGCCATGACTGTGGGTGACTTTGAGAGGGTCAATTCTCCGTACTGTGCCTCAATTCCCTCCTCTTATAGCATAGGTAGATGATCACACAATATCAGAGAAGGTCCAACATGGTACCCCACGGCTTCCCCTGCTTGATGTGCTCACATATCAGGGCACGCGTGTGAGTGTGTATGCACACAAGGGCTCTCCGGAGTTCACCCAGGCACACACCCTCAAGCACCCTCTCCTGTGGATGCTCGTCCCCAAGTACGCTGGGACTTCTATGTTACTGCTCTTGTGCCTGGTTGCTTGGGCACCTGTGCATGTGGGCTTGAGCTCGCAATCCTTTGGGCAGGCTCACGTTCACGTACACACACACGTGCGGTGGACACGCGTCCCCCTGATGTGCGCTTGCCCACGCCCCGCCCTCGATGCCCTCAGGCCAGCGTGCAGCTTCCCAGTCTTTGCCGGGAGTGAGCCCGGCAGGATATGGGGTGCAAGTGTGATGAGGACTGGGTGATTCAGCAGTTCCACTCCCAGCCTCCAGGATGTCTCTACCTTTCCACTCCTTTGTGTATGTGTCGTGGAAGGGGCAGGGGGAGTGTAGAGAATTCAAGAGGGCACATGAGTGTATACAAACTCTTGGGGTTGGGAAGGGACCTCAGGGATTTCTGGATGCCATCTCCACATTCCATGTAGGAGTCCCCTCTATCGCATGTCACCAAAGGAATAGTCAGACACTGTTGTATACCTCCAATGATGTGGAGCTCACCACCTCTGCTGGTAGTCTGTTTCATCTTGGGACACTGCTGCAGGTCCCTTAACCAGGTCTGATGTGAGCGTGTGTGCCTGTGGACAAGGCCCTATACCCCACTGAAGGAGGTTTCACCCCCAGGGCCCTCTCTGCAGAGTTCCACAGCCCAGGCAAATAGTGTGTCAGCTGAGTGGTAAACTAGCTAGGGACGTGTGTAAAAAGCCCACACTGTCTGTGGGCTGTCCCTATGTGGCTAATTGAACATCGCCTAGATACTGGACATGAGCTGTGTATCTGTGAGGCACAGGCACATGGACTGAGGCAAAAGAATAGGTCGTGGTAAGGTTATTAGTGCAGATGGAGTTAAAGAGAGTTGTGAGTCGGATTCTGGGCAATCTAGGAAGCTTTCTGGTTGGAGTTTCCCAGTTCAGAATAGAAGGCAGCTTGGTGTGGCAGACAGAGTGCTGTGGACACAGACAGATTGCCTTGAATGTCATACCCACCTCTGCCACATCTAGGCTGAGTGGTCTTGGGCAAGTCACCTCTCATCAGCGGACAAGACTTAATGCAGTTGCCAACGGAATGCCATATGGAAAGCCCACGTGGCAGACGCTCCCTCGCATCAGAATCTGAAGTGACGACCTATGGAGGGACAGAGCAGGGGCTTCCTCAAGGAAGAGCAGGGCTGAACACAGGAGGAGGAAGAGGCACAGAGCCAGGGGACTCGCCCTCAGTGGAGGGCTTGGGTGTGGACGATGATGGGAGGAGGGGGCAGAACAAGACACTTTGAAATTCATATACGCGAGTTTGAACTTGGTGCTCCTGATGCACTGAAAAGACCAAAATATCTAGAGTGAGAAGACAGGGAGTCAGGCCCTCCGCCTATCTGAGCCACAATTTGCTACCTGTGTGAGCTTGAGAAAGTTGCTCCACCCTCCTGAGCCTTAGTGTCTTGCTCCATAAAATGTAGATAGTAGTAGCACCCACTTTGTAGGCTTGTTCTGAGGCTTAAATGGGTTAATATGTATAAAGCTTTTAGAAAAGCCGCACATCGTAAGTCAGCATTAACCACTTGCATTACTTGTTCACTGGGAATATTCGTGATTGCACTTCACGAGGCTGTGGTGAGGATCAAACTGAGTAGTGATGGCAAAACCTGTTGAGATGCTTATTTGTCGTTATCGTGAATGAAATGCAGGGGAGGGGGTTCTGTAACTCATTCAGCCAAGCAATATTTATTCAGACACTGTGGCCCTGAGCAGATAGATAACGGTGAGCAAAATAACCATAGGTCCCTACCTCATGGAACTGTCTACCGGACATAAAATGAGTTTTCCCCACTCACAACCCAAGTGTCCTGTTGGCGGGGACGATTGATTCAGTCTGGAACATTTCAGGATATGACACTGATCAGTCACCAATTTGAGTCTATCTAAATCCCACGTAGTCCTAAAGGCAGAGGGATAGCCACACTGGGGTCCAAGTAATTCCTCCAAACAGCAAAGCCTGGAACAATCTTGGGCCCAGCCTGGGAATGGGGATGGGGACCCCCTTCCAAATTTGGGTGATCTGAAACTGCTGACCCTTGCCTCATCTCAGCACAACTGATGCCATTTGCTCTAGAGTCATCTGAGACGAGGAGTGGGAGAGACTCGATGGCATTGGGAAGGTGAGATGAGGAGTAGGAGGCAAGGCTTTGACTGTCACCTATGTCTCTTCTGATACAGATTCTTACTTTGCCTTCAGCTTCTCTGATGCCAAAAGGCATACAATTGGGGCGCTGGGGGGTGGAGGGTGGACCTCCTATGGCTACAGTGGAGGCTGCTGAAGGCAGAAGTAAGCGGGAAAGGCTGCAGATTGGCAATGCCACGTTTGTTTTTTTCCCCAAAGACTAGAGAAAGAACTAATACTAGTTAATATTTACAGAGCACATACTATACGGTGGACACTGTCCCAAGCCCTTCACATGTATTAACTTGTTTCCCCATCACAGTAACCCTGCAAGGCAAGCTATTATTCTTATCGTCTTCATGTTACCGAAACACAGAAAGGTTTGGGAATTTATCCAAGGTCACACAGTTATTAAGTGGTGAACTTGGGATTTTTAACCCAGGTAATCTAGTTCCAAAGTCCACTATATTTATATAATCTGTGGCTCAGTTTCTCCACCTGTAAAATGAGGGGAGTTGGATTGGTTTATCTCTTAGAGTCTTTCAAGCTCTGATACTCTCCTATATTTCACATGTATTTCTCTGAACTTCCAGGCCAAATGAAAAAAAAAAATTGCTGTTCCCAAAATGTCAGTGATTTCCACTCAAGGTCCCTGGGGAGGGAAGGGCTCAGGGAAGAGAGTCTGCACTGGAGGCTGGTCCTCCCAGCAGCCCCTAGAGCCTGAGAACAGCTGGAGGCCTGGGAATTTCTGGGAGCCAGGGCCCTTCTGCATGTCCAAGTCACTCATAGCAATAACAAGGAGCAGCAGCTCAGGCGGCCTGCCCTGGGATTTGGGGTCAGAGGTTTCACGGTGGGGTGAGGGAGTGGAGCTCCTCGACCCCATCCCTCTGGCCAGTCCCTGAGCTGCTGCTGCTGCCCGCGACCTTGGATTGCAGGTCAATCTGCAGTTCCAAGGCTGGGCCTGCCAAGGGGCAGAGGAAAGGAAGTCCTGCACTTGGGGAATGGGGGTTGAGGCCCTGGAAATGGATGTGGGCTGACTTTCCCTGGCCTTTCCGCTACCCGGGCTTGGTTGCCCTCTGGGAGCCGGAGAGAAGAATGTGGTAGGCTGATAGAATATGGTAGCTGGAAACAGGACACCCATCCACTAGCCCAGGGTCTGCCTCTTCTCCTCTCTGAGCCTCAGTTTCCTTATCCATAACATGGGGAGAACATTCCCTACTTCCCAATTGATTACAGTGATGGCATGTGTGGAAAGGACTGCCACACAGTAGGTGCTCAGTAAATGTGAGTTCCATGTGAAGACAGTGGATTGGCTGTTCTAGGTGACTTTGGGCCCATGCTTTGGGCCCTCAGTTTTTCATCTATAAAATGAAGAACATTTTTACCTGCCATTTCCTTCATCCCCTGGCTGAGGTGAGCCTAGAATTGGGGATTTCTTGTGGAAGTAAAAGGACAGTGGAAAACGCTGATATCACTACCCTAAGGCTGAGGAAGTGTATCTTTTGGACAATTCCCCCATTCCTCCTATCCCCACTCCTACTATCACCCCTGGTCAGACCAGCTCAGAGTCTAGAGAAGAGGCTCCATCCCACACTGGAACCACTGTGTCTCTCACTCCAGCCCTTCCTACACTCATGCTTCTGCAGCCTCTCTCCTGGAAAGACTCCCGAGCTCTGAGCCGGAAGGAGGCTCCCTGTTGGCTGGTGGGAAAGTCAAGTCTTTCGGACATGACATTCCTGAGATTGCCCCGAGAACCCCTGGGGCTTGCAGCTGCTGCTCACTCTCCTCCCTGGCCCTGCTCTTGGCCTGCTGTGGAGGCTGGAGACGGCTTGGGGGGGGGGGCGGGAAGGGGCCCAAAGGCAAAGAAAGAGCCAGAGCCAGGCCTGGAGCGGCCCTGCAGGCCAGGTGAGGAGTCAGGCAGGGCAGGAGGGAAAGAGACCCTGTCAGAACTGACAGGAAGAAATTAAGGGGAAAAGAGCCCAAGGCAGCAGGAATTTCTGTCAGGGAGGTGACTTATAAAACCATCAGTGTTCCTAAGGCTGCAGGTCGAGTGCCTTTTTTGGAGGTGGATGAGTAGGTCTGGGCCCACAGTGGTCAGGAATGGAGAGTCAGGTTTCTGAGAGGCCCACACACTCCAGGCTGCTATGGGACAGCTCGCACCCCCAGTGAGCAGACGGGGGAAGACAACCCTCGAAGGATTTCTCAGGAGGCTGTCCCAGACTCTGAGCTCTACAAAAGCCTTCTGGAAGTCATTTTTTCTACGCTTTCTCAGCTGGGATTGTCCCTCACCCTCTCCCTTGTATGGAAGGATAAGAATTGTCAGGGACCCACCTATCATTATAGGCAACAAGTCTGAGGCCCAGGAAAAAATTGGTCAAAGGTGCAGGTCAAGCCCAGGGATATGGTCTGTCCGTCCTTCTTAAACAAGGTCTCCTCTGCTCTTTCCAGGGGACATATTGGCATTCTCCAGGCCTGCAGTACCCTACTCTCAGCAGACATCACACCCTGAACATAAGCACATGTCCCCAGGCCATTGCACGGGGTTTAAAAGTGGCACCATGACACCAATGCTCCATGTTAAGACCTGGTGGCAGGCTCAATTCAGCCTCAGCCCACACACAGTGCCCCATCTGCCCAGCTGTCTCTGTGCTGGACTGTGAGCTCCTCTAATGACCCAGCCTGTGTCATATTAACCCCTGTGTCCAGCGGCAGCCTGGCCCAACACAGCCCCTATTCTAGGTCGAGCCTAGAGAAAGCTTGCTAGGTGCATAGATCACACGTGCATGCTCATGTACGCACAAGTGGCCCATTGCAGCCACCTCCCAGCTGAGCGACCCTGAGAGACAGAGGAGTCAGCTCCAGAGGGGTCAGGAGAGCCTGCTCCCCACAGTGGCCATAGTCTGTGTTGGCAAAACACAGGCCAGGCCTGGGGGCAGTGAGAGCCCACTCTGGGGGAGGGAGCGCCAGGTTGTGAATAGGGCTCTGTGTGGCCCAGCCGAGAGGGCTGGGGGAGGCTGGAATGTGAAGAACGTGCTCTCATGACTGTGGCCCTAGGCCTGGGTCTATGGCACGGGGCTGGCCAGGGGTTAGGGGGGTTTGGGGGGCAGATGGGGGATGGGTGGAACAGAGAAACCCGGCAAGGAAAGGACAAAAAGCCTCTCTAGGCCTCCCCTCAGATAGCAGGGCAAGGGCTGGGCCTAGAGCCCTCGGGCTGAGCAGACAGGACGCTGGGGAGAGCGAGCTCCGTCCCAGCCACTCACGGCCGAGGGCACCTGGCTCTGGACAGAGCCGGCCAAAAGCCTTTTCAGCTTGTGTCCAAGCTCCTCCTCTCAGCCCTCCCTGCTTCTCACCCAGCAACCATCTTTCTGCTTTTATCCTTCTTTCAGCTCTGGCTTTGTCTTTTTTACTCTTTTGCCATGTTTCCCTTCTTCTCACAAAAGCTCCTGATCTTTCTGGCCACTTATCTCCCACGAAACTGCAAGTTCCTCCAGGGCAGGACCGCATCTCCTCTGGGGCGTCTTAGCATGTGCAGGTCTACCACAGTGCCAGTGGGCGGCTCTGAGCAGCTGCTCCACAGACCCCTTGAACCCAACAGTTCCAAGGTAAAATTCACTACAGGAGGAAGATTTCCCTCCTGTACACCCCAAACCACGTTTCCCCTGTTCCTGATCTCAGTCAGCAGCACCATCGTGCACCCAGTTGCCAGGCCAGAAACCTCGGAGTCATCCTTGACTCCTCTCTTATCCTCCCCACAGCCCCCCAGGGTACAGCCTTTGGTTCTACCATGTAAACAGTCCATATATTGGTCCCCTTGTCCCTATCCCAAAGGCCACTGCCCAATCCAGAATCTTACCCTTACTGTGGTCTCCCTGTCTCTCATTTTGCCTAGCCCCTCATTCTCAATCCGTCCTTCACTCAGCAGGTAAACATTCTGACACATAAATGTGACTGTGTTACTCCCCTGTTTAGGCCCCTTCAATGGCTTCCCGTTGGGCTCTGGATAAATTTCCAGCTCCTTAAAATGACCAGCAAGTCCTTCATGATCGGGCCCCTACCTGCTGCTCCAGAGTCATTTCTCTGTCTGGCACTGTGCTCTCCCGCTGGACTACACACAGTTACTTCCCCAAACCACACACTTTGACACCTCCTTGTCCTTATCTATGCCCAGGTTCTTTGCCCCCTTGTCTGCCTGATGAACAACTACTCAGCCTTCAAGACTTGTTCCGAATGCTACCTCCCTCATGAAGGTCCTCACGACAATGTAGCCCTACTCCCAGCAATGAATTACTCCCTTTGCTCAGTTCCACAAGACTTCATACTTTCTAGTAGTACTTATTAATAAGTACTTACATGAATTGTGACGATTTATGCGTGTGACTGACTCCCCCACTTAGCTGTGAATTCCTTTTTTTGAGACAGAGTCTCACTCTGTTGCCCAAGCTAGAGTGCTGTGGCGTCAGCCTAGCTCACAGCAACCTCAAACTTCTGGGCTCAAGCGATCCTCCTGCCTCAGCCTCCCCAGTATCTGAAACTATAGGCGCATGCTGCCATGCCTGGCTAATTTTTGTATTTTCAGTTGCTTGACTAATTTTTTTTTCTATTTTTAGTAGAGATGGGGTCTTGCTCAGGCTGGTCTGAAACTCCTGAGCTCAAGCAATCCTCTCATCTCTGCCCCCGAGAGTGCTAGGATTACAGGCCTGAGCCACCGCACCTGGCCAGCTGTGAGTTCCTTGAAGGCAGGGCACATGTCTGATTTACCTGAATCCCTGAGTGCCCAGTGCAGGGCCTATCCCTGAGAAGGCACCTAGTGAGTGAATTAATAAATGAATGAATATGGGAATGAATGACCCACTGGATGGGAAGATTGTCACTGCTAATCCTGGTCTTTTTCTAGAGTAACTGTCTTTTGTAGCTGCTGGATTCCTGGCTCCTAGGTTCAGAACCCCTAAGTGAGAGGGACATGTTCTACAACCAGGAAACAAAAAGGGCCTTCCCTTTGTAGCAGAACTCTTTCATGCAAAAGTTCATACATCATCTTCTCCTGAAAGTCTTTCAGCTACCAAAATTGCGTCAGGATCAAGGTCAAAAGCAGAGTGGGACTCATGGGCCTAGCCCAATCCATACTATCCTGGATCCCAGAGAGAAAAGAGTAGGATGCCATAAAATTAGGAGCCTATAGACCTCAAGCATAGATTTGGTCTTGACATTTACTAGCTGCGTGACCTTGGGTAAGTCATTTCACTTCTCTCAGCCTTATTTTCCTCATGCAGAATGATCATGACGGTTAAAGAAGGTTGCTCATTTGTAACCTGTAAATTTCTGTGTAAATTTAAGGCCTAATTATGTCCTTAACTATTTTTAATTCTGTTATAGCTATGATGGGTTGGGCTAGTAAGGTAGGGGAGTAGGAGATTTAATACAACTCTGTTCTTTCCTCCTAATTTTCCAGAACTGTCACATTTAGGACATCACAGGGGCCTGCCTTCTCCTCTTTTTCTTTTCTCCTCCCTTTTTGTTCATCACTGAGAATTATACCGACTTGCTTAATCATAATTCCACTTTGTAACTTTGTATAGGACTTTCATATCTGTCCTTCTCTCTATTGGTCTTTCACTTCTGGTCACATCTATCAAATTCTAGAACTTTCCATCTCCTTCACACTAACACCCCTCAAGAGCCTTGCCAATGAACACTCAAGGGTCCAGCTCCCGTCCCTCCTCTCTATTGTGGCTGATTGTGGTCTATAAGGGTGTATCAGACCTTTAGTCATTTTAGGGTGATCTAAGGCTGAGATAAATCTCCTAGGATTAGGAAGCATTGTGATCAAGTGTCTGCACCTGGCATGGCAGTTAGCATGCAGAGGATAAGAGATAAGACACATACTATGGCAACTCCTTTTCTGACAACCTTTCAGTTGGTTTCGAGGCTGGCTGCACAACGGCGGAAGAACAGGCAAGAAGGCCCTTCTACCTCTAAGAGGTCCCTGTATTTCCTTCCTTCCTTTTTCTCTTTCCTTCTTAAGTATTCACTGAATGTTTCTCCCACTACCATTTTAGCCCAAGCTACTGACGTCGTTTGCCTGAACTGCTGTAAAAGCCTCCCCGCTTCCACTCTGGCCCTACAATCCACTCCCCACCCAGCAGCCCGAGTGACTTTTTGAAAGTGGAAATCAGATCCTGTCCTTCTCCTGCTCTATACCCTGCAATGGCTGCCTACTGTAATTGCAATCAAAGCCAAAATCTTCACCCTGGCCTTCCAAGCCCTACATAATTTGGCCCTTGCTTCTCTCTTTAGCCTTTGCCCGGAATGTTTTGCACATTGCTGACTCCTTCTTGCCATTCAAGTCTCTGCTCAAAGTTCAGCTCCTCAGTGAGACCCCCTCTGGCCACCTCCTTATTCCCCTTACCTGATCACTCTCTATCTCACCCTTTAAACTTTCTCCTTGGTTCTTGGCGATGCCTGAAATTTCCTTATTTCTTTGTTTACTTATTTATTGTTTGTCCCTTCCCACTAGGAGTTCGGTTCCATGAGGACTTATCTGTCTAGATCAATACTAGATCCTTAGCATCTAGCATTGTCCTCTGTAGGGCATTGGTATTCTATAAATGTTTGTTGAATGAATGAATTTATAAAGTGCTTAATCATTTTTAAAAAGTGCTTTCACATACATTAATTTCTCACGAAGCCTGTGAGGTCATGATTTTTACTCTCCTAGTCTCATGGATGCAGAAACTAAGCCTCAAGAGGTTATGAATGATGTCCAATGCCATACAATCAGTACGTAGAGGAAGGTGGCTCTGAACTTGGGCTCTCCAATTCTAAGTACTGCTCTTTCCACCAACACACCTTGCTTCTAGCCTGGTCGATGCTATACCAGGGTTAGTATGTGCCAAGGAAATGCTGACCTATTCTTTGACAATCTTTATTGTCAGGCCTTGGAACAGTACTGTGAGCTGTGACAGACTGTGTCCAATCCCCTGACTTGGGAGCACTCTCCATTCAGAGAGAGTGACGTGAACCAGAGGAATCAGCCCATGGGGTAGGAGAAAGCACAGTTGTATGGAGTAGGCAGTCAGGAGCCTGGGATTCTAGGCTCCACTTTGATTCTTGCTTCATTTTCCTTTTCTGTGGGCCTCAATGTGTCCTGCTATAAAATGGGTAGACGGAACTTGCTGACTTTAAGACCTCTTCTGGTTTGGATGTTGTGTCTCTGCAATGCCTTGACTTCGTCTCTGTTTCCTTTGCAGTGCTTGCCGTTGCTGCAGGTGAGGAAGAATGCTGGTAAGTGCGTGGCGTGAGGATCACAAACGCGTACAGTGAGACTGAGCTTCTCAGTCGTCTTCATGGAGCAGCTGGTCAGGTCCCTGGGCAGCAGAGCCAATGGCCGAGATGTAAAAGCTGGAGGTGTCCTCTCTGTCTCCCTACACTGGGCGTTTACTGGCCTTCTCGGGCCCTGCCTTTTGGCTCGAGTGCGGGGCCTCTTTAGTTCTCAGAGAGAGGTTTTGCTCTTGTCAGGGAGCCAAAGGAGGACTTCCTTCCAAAGCTATCAGCAAGTGGCAGCCACCCATAAGCTTCCCTTGTTCTCCAACGCCTTCTTTCCACTGGGAAGTGTATTAGGGGTGGGAGATATGTTGGGAGAGGAAACAGGTAAGTGGAGGATGAAGGAAGGAAACCTGGCATTTGGGGTTCAGTGCCTGTGATATTCCCAGCACTTGCTTTACCTAGAAGGCTTCCAAGAGGAGGTGGCCTTTGGAGTTAGCTGTACATAGCTAGGGATATACACAGCCCTGAAGTAAAAAGAGTTCCCTCCTTTTGCTCTCTAACAAGTTTCTTTGAGCCTGGCTTTTTATCTGCCTTCTGCCTCTGGTATCCTATTTGTGTGTGGACAAGTGGGTGGCAACTACCTTCCGTTGAGGAGGACACAGTTGTCTCAAGCGAGACGACAGCTTTGTGGAGGAAGAGAGAGAAGGCTACAGCCGGGCTTAGGGTGGCCACCGAGGCCACCCTCCTGGCTCCGGCCTGACCTCAGTCATTCCCACTGGCTTCAATGTTTCATCAGGACGAGCTCATGACTTGAATGAGCACAGCTCCTAGGTGACAGTTAGGGCTGGGGGGGGTGTCGCTGAAACAGGAACCAATTAACAAGCGAGTGGTGTGCTAAGGGCCTGCGCGAGGCATCTTGGGAAGACATTGGAAGAGACAAGCAGAGCCCTTGCTCAAGAGGACCTTCCCAAGTAGTTGGAGCTGGTTTGGGCAAGACTTACCAGGAGGCAGACAGGGGGTCTGGTGACCTCTCAAGGACTTTTCCACCTTAGGACCCAGAGTTCTTGGGTGGTGGCTGCTACAAAAGAAGAACTGACAGGGTGAGGTGTTTATTTGCACTGCCATGACAGCAGATGGGAGGGGACCTATTTTGAAGCAGGAACACTGCTTTGATCAGCACACAGCATACATCTGCTTCTCCACCCCCGCCCCCCTGTCTTCCCCCCATCACCATTCCAGGGCTTCTTGCTGAGCACAGTTCCTGCTTTGCAACACAGACTTCTGGGGGCACAAGGTCTGTGCACTGCCCATACTGGGCGAAGGACAGACTTCTCCATTTCAGAGACACCAGCTGCAAAGGCTAAAAAGAAACCCCTCAGGCCCCGAAATAGTGACCCCCTAGACGAATGCACTTGCAGCTGCCAAGTTGTCTCTTTAGAATGTCTGTGCCAGGCTAAGGCACCAGCACGGAGCCCTGGGAGGGCGGGCACCAAGTGGCTGAGTGGTCTGTGGCTTCTAGAGGAGAGAGGAGTATCTTTTAGGGGATTGGGCCAGGCAGAAGGGGTTGCCACCTACAAAGCTGAGATGGGACTGGTCTTCCCGCTTCTTCTTTAGGTTAAAGTTTGAAAATGTCTATTTAAGAGCAAATATGAACACATTGTCTCAGGCTGATTCAAGGACAATCTGGCAGAAATTATGAGTTTATGTGCATGCGGCAATGGTATCAGCCAGGCATTGGGAATCAGAGCACCTGGATATTAGTCCAAATATATCATGATAGATTCACTGTGTGAGCCCAGGCAAGAAATTTCCCCTCTCTGGACTAGTATCCAAACCTATAAAATGGAGCTTATTGGGCCGGGCGTGGCGGCTCAAGCCTGTAATCCTAGCACTCTGGGAGGCCAAGGCGGGAGGATCGCTCAAGGTCAGGAGTTCAAGACCAGACTGAGCAAGAGTGAGACCCCTCTCTGCTAAAAATAGAAAAATTGGCTGGGCCTCATGGCGCACACCTATAGTTCCAACTACTCGGGAGGCTGAAGCAAGAGGATCCCTCAAGGTCAGGAGTTCGAGACCAGCCTGAGCAAGAGTGAGCCCCTGTCTCTACTAAAAATAGAAAAATTAGCTGGGCCTCATGGTGCACACCTATAATCCCAGCTACTCGGGAGGCTGAGGCAGGAGTATTGCTTGAGCCCAGGAGTTTGAGGTTGCTGTGATCTGTGATGATGCCACTGCACTCTACCCAGGTGACAGAGTGAGAGACTCTGTCTCAAAAATAAATAAGTAAAATAAAAAGTAAAATGGAGCTTATTGCCTGGGACTCATATGGATCATAAGAGTTAGTACATTAAAAATGTCAAAGTATCAAAAAATTTGATTATTTCTGAGATTTAGCTCAGGGAGTGAGCAGAACTCTTGATTTGTTTTATTACTTATTTATTTGTGGAATCGGTAATGCCTTCACATGCTTCAAAACTAAAGAGGTATAAAAATAAAAAGTCTCTTCTCACCCCAGTCCCTCAACTACCCGGCAATCCTCTTAGAGGTGACCAATGTTACACGTGTCTTGTGTCCTTGGTGAGTTTAGAAGGTTTGAAGAAAGTGAGCCTGCTGTGTTCTCACATGCCATTCTCCCAAGTGCCACCAGAGCAGAACAGAAGAGGTGGAAGAGAGGACCAGCCAGGGACATTTCAGCGATGAAGAAGCTGAGACACTAACTCCAAGTAAAGATTTTGCTGATATGCTGTTGCTTTTGTCCTAGTGGTCCCGCTGACACAGGAAACTTTGGCAGGGCCTTCATGGGATCCTTGGGACTCTCTTCCAGGAGAGCATTAGGAGCGTCCAGCCGGCTTCAACACATGGGGAGCTGCCCAAGCCCAAGAGGGTGACCTGAATGACCTGTGAGGGCCCTGCTAGCATGCTTCCAGAATCCACTAGCACAATCTTTCCCGAATCTCACTTATTTGTGAACCATCTTCACAGTTTTTGCCATGATGTCATCTTTGCCATTATGTACTTAATATTTTTCTTTAAATCAACCTGATTTTAAGCAGTAACCTCACCCTAAGCTGTAATATCTATGAAATTGGGTTTTGACATACTAGTTACTAGTTACATTTTCCCCAGTATACGCTAAGTTAAATATCTATCTATCACTATTAAAAATACCAGTGTATCACCCCAAAGCATCCCATGTCGACATATACTACCGAGCTAGCAGTAGTAAAACCAGCAGGTCAGGAGAAGGCTCAGGCCTTAGGGACTCCAAGACTCGATCCATGCTCTCAAGCTCCCTGCCTCATTTCATACTTCTTCCAAGTCCTCGCATCATGTTGCTTGAGAGTGAATTGCTCCTAAAATACAAATAGGTTCTGGAGCCTAAAAGGAACCCCATCCTCCAAACAAAACCCACAACTCTAAACTGCCTGTCAGGTCCTGAAGTGAGAACACTTGACTAGGGGAGCCAGGAGCTCTGGGTTCCAGTTTGGGCTTTGCCTTTTGCCAACTGTGTGATCTTGGGCCTGTCCCTTCCCCTCTCTGGGCCTTAGTGTCCCCAGCTATAAAAGGAACAGTTTGCACTAAATGACCCCTAAGGTATCTTGCCACTCTGAAATTCAATGGCTCCTTGACTTGCAAACTGCACCGCTGAGCCTATTAGCTCCCCTTCCCAGCAGGCGGCAGAGGTGAGGAGGCTGCTGACCTTCCCTCCCACCGCCCTTGCACTAAATCCTCTCGGAGGCCACTTGCTCCCAGTGCACAAAGCTCCTTTTGTTGCCTGGAGCTGTTCAGGGCTTCTCTCCAGGCTCATGCTGAAGTGGCTGCGGCGACCTGGGGGGTAATAGTTTGCCTGTAACAAGAGCCCCTGCTCCGAACCGAACTGGCTCCAGTCTGGCTGCAGGCTTGGCCTCAGCACCAGACTCAGTCCATCAGCTGCCCCAGACCCCTCCCCCAGCTCGGAGGGGGCGGGGAGACCGATTTGAAAGGCAGAAAATAGCCAGACGGGCAGTAGACTGAAATACTAGGCATATGAAAACTCTCATCATCATCATAATACTTCAATCCACTTCCTTTGCTTTGAAAATGACCAAATCATTCTTGTAACTAATTCTTAACGCTTCTGGTCATTTAACATTTGCTATTTTACAAAGAACATTTGCAGGGCATGACTTATCTAACGTTTGACAGATATTTTACCTAGCAACTTGGAATAATATAAAGATCTACTTAGTTAGGGTGCATCTGGAATTTATTATCATTTAAGACAGGAAATCTTTTAACCATGATCTATAGTGAATTCAGCCAAAGTAAAAACACTGGGCTGTGAGTTTGAGAGACCTAGAATCTAGTCCCACCTCTGCCATTAACTCCTTGGGTTAGTTGCCTCCACCCCCTGGGCCTCAGTTTCCTTCTACACAAAATGAGCGAGTTGTCCAAGGTCCTCTGAACTTTGACTCTGTGCCGTCTCCTGCCTTCTGCCCCCACCAGAAATCAGGCTGAAAGGAGAGGGAGGTAGGGGTAGGGTCAGTGGAAAGGGCAACTTCAAGATGTTCTTTGGGATGGCAGGAGGGTGTCTAGGCTTGTGAAGGAGTAGAACGGCTTCCTTTGGGGCCCAAGGGGCCAGGCTGGGAAGCCCAGATTCCTGATTCCTGTTTTCAGGAGTGCAAAACAGAATCAGGTCCAGGCTTACATATGCAGGTCAGGCAAATGTTCCCATCACAGCCTCGTTGTCCATTTCACAGCCTGGGCCAGTGCAGAAGATCAGGGGCTGGAGAGGGTACGGGAACTGCAGGTGGAAAGATAAGTATGAGAAGGAACTGGGAGATGCTATTGGACACTTCCACCAGGAGGGCCCATGGATGATTCAAACTCAACACTAAAGACCCTAATTCTTCATCATTCCTCTGGAAACCTCCTCCTTCCTCAGGATTCCCTTTCTTGGTGAAAGCAGCACCGTCTATCCGGTCACTCTAGCAAGAATCATGAGAGTCACCTGCATTCCATTTTTCTCATTTGCTTCCATTCAGTCAGCAAATCATGCACATGAGACCTCTTTGTGATGCTTCCTAAATCCACCCCTTCTTTGTCACCCAGGCTACCCTAGCCCTCCATCGAGGCCCTCAGCAGCTCTGGCCTGGATGGGTTGCTCCCACTTCCTAACTGGTCTCCCTGCCACCATGCTCTCCTGTCCAGCTCCCCTTCCACACTGCTGCCAGTGTTCTCTCTTTAAAAGAAACATTTAGGCATCCTCAAAAATCTTTGATTGTTTCCTACTTTTGGTTAAAGTCCAGCTGCTTTGTTTTGGCATTCAAGGTTCTTCACAGCTGAGACAAGCTGTCTTTCTTGCGTCTCCCACCCCATTCCCACGTTTCTGAGCCCCTGGCCTCCCTTGCCATCTTGTCCATATCTGTTATAACACATCACACTGTTTTGCATTGGCCTCTTTTCTTTCCTGTCTCTCCCACAGCCCATGAGCTCTCAGTGTACAACAGCTACATCTGATGACCCCTCTATTCCCAGAACTCACATAAACAATGAGTCTGCCGAGGGTTGTCTTTTATTTTTGATGGCATAGCAAAAGGACTTCTGTTAATCACTGGTGACTTCTTCCTTTCAGCAGACTTTCTTCCCTATCATTTCAGCTCTGAACTAGCTATTATGGATGGACACAGAGCCCCACTGGCTCCAGATGACAAAATGTCTTAAGACAGGGTCTTGAGTCCCAATAGTGCAGATCAATGTAAAACACATTTCCATCAAACCCTTGAAACTTGGACGTTGCCCTACATCCTGTCTCATGGCAGGAAGGACACTTAAGGACCATATTAACCAATGCTTTTCAAAATTGAGTACTGAGGAGCCCTAGAGTCCCCAGAGATTCCTTGAGGGACCTGAGAGAAGGACAGAGTTGACGGGTGTCTCATTCCCCGCTTCATTCAACCAAATTTGTTTTACCTTTAGGGCCCATGAAGATGGGGGGGGGACTACCTCCCCCCAAAGATCAACTCACAATTAAAGTAGATTAATGAGAGAAAGATGTTTATTTACCATGCATGTGGGGAGAATCACAGAGTGATTGCCTAGTATTCCAAAGGGGTCCAGAAATTGTTATACCTGCCTTTTAGAGGGGAGGGGGAGATGAGCAGCATAGGTAATTCTGTTTAGCAGTAATAAATGGTTGCCAGGGAGGATGAATGGATGGGGAAACAGATTGGCATGTAAATGATTCTCTTGGCAAATTAAAATAACCTGAGAAACAGGTATTATATTTTAAATGATTTGGGCCCTGGCTGGTTGCATTCTTGATCTTCTTTCCTGCAATATATTGAGATAACAGGGAGGGGAAAGGAAGTCAATTGTTAGTCCCTTCCAAGGCCTATTGATCTTCGAGGGGCTTTAATTCAAAATATTCTTTATGGGCTGGTGAGATGTCTCATGCCTGTAATCCTAGCATTCTGGGAGGCCCCGAGGCAGGCAGGAGGATCACTTGAGCTCAGGAGTTTGAGACCAGCCTGAACAAGAGAGAGACCCCCTTCTCTACTAAAAATAGAAAAAATTAGCCAGGCTTGGGAGACTGAGGCAGGAGGATCGCTTGAGCCCAGGAGTTTGAGGTTGCTGTGAGCTAGGCTGATGCCATGGCACTCTAGCCCGGCAACAGAGTGAGACTCTGTCTCAAAAAAAAAAATACTCTTTATACCAAGGAGTCATATTTTGGAGTAAAATTTCCTGAGCTCATTCAGATGTAATTTGGAAACTGGAGTTGGCCACATAAAAGTAAATGCTGGAGATCACAGCTCAAGTCTAGTGTTCAGTTGCTAACCAGCTCCCTTTTATACCATTGCTGCTACATGTCCCCTTGGACTCTGACCAGATTCTCTAGGTACGGTGAAGCCTCCTTTTTCATTCTATACTCAATTGAAAGTTCTTTATACTGAGCTAGAATGTGACTTACAACAACTTCCATCCAGTGGTCCCGTTTTTACCCCTTGTAATCTTATGGAAGTAGTGTGTTGCTTCTTCCCTGTGGCCAACCTGCTGGCATTTAGAATTTCCCAAAGTGTGAGCTAGAAGCCACCCTAGAAGTCATACAGTCCAATGCTCTCATTGCAGTTGGGGAACCTGAAGCCCAGAGAAAGTGAGGAATCTGCACAACAGCAGATAGCTGGTTGGTGGCAAAACTGAGACTAGAACCCAAGTCCCTGCTCATCTATAATGCCCTCCCCAGAATCTGTTCTTCCCCAGCTCCTAAAGTCATTTCTCACGGTGTGGGTGCCTCTTCCTTCCACTTACGTGCAGTTGGCGGTGACCAATGGCCAAGACTGTGACAGCTCCATGGCTCCCAGGCTTTGGTCTGCCTGGGGAAGGGGCAGAAGCAAAGGAGAACAAAGTAGCTTCAGAAGCAGAGCTGTTTCCTCCCCACAGCCTGAGTGTCATCCTCATCCTCCTCTGCTTTCCATAGGACTAAATTCCGTTCAAACAGCCCTTCCCTCCATGGCAGGGCAGCTTTCAGAGGCCCCTTCTGACCTGTTTGCTAGAGGATTCCTGCTGTGTGACCTTCCAAATCCCAAATCCAGAAACAGGAAGAGTTAGTCTGGTTTGCGTTTTGAGAAGACAAATGAAAACATAGGAAGCAGGGCTCCTGAGAACAGAGGCTTCCAGCTCTGTGTCCGTTTGTCCCTGGAGCAGGATATTTCAGGGATCCATTCCACAGGGGAAGGGAACAGCCTCCCTTGTTAAAAACAAAACACAAAGCCCTCCAAGGTTGGAAAGAGAAAAAGGCCAAAAGGAGACTCTTAAGGAGAGGAGGGGCAGTTGTTTCAGAGTGTCTAGCCTTTCCCGCCCCACCGTCCGCCACTTGGAGCTGTCATACTTTGATCTCACTGCTGTTATCACCACATCTGGCCGTCACAGAGGCCTTGCTCCCTTTAACCTATGGCCCAAGAGAGAGTTCAAACCCCCTTTCTTGTTTCCCTGAGGATCACCAAAGTAGGTTGGCACTCAGAACCTTCCTCTAAAACCAAGAAAAAACAGACATAAAATAATTACAGAACACACAAACAGTGGATCAACATTCAGGTTTTCCAAAGTACATGCTTCTTATTTGAAGAAGCCTAGCAAAAGTAGGGAAGCGCTTTGCCCGTCCCCAAATATCTCCCAGCATAACTACTTTCTTGCCCCTAATGAGCTGCGGTTAAGTTTGCCTGGCTTGCTCCCCTTTCAGCTCTCTGTCCCTCGGAGGTGGGTTCCATCTTGTTTCCTTACCACTGTTGCTAACAGGGCCAATGCAAAAGGTCTTTTCGAAAAGAAAAAATTCCAGAACCCCTAGAGTCCTTTTCAGTTCTGGTTTCTGGGCTGAGGATCATGGCTCATTCACAGATAGTTGCCAGGGTAAAAGTGTGGGTCATTTTTGGGTATCAAAGAAACATAGTCCTGCAAGGAAGTCAGCTCTGCCCACCTCTGGAGCTTCTACAGGCACACATGTACGTGTGTCACCTGTGTGGTGTGCACACACACACATAGCCACTTTACCAAAATTTTAGTTTCATGGTATAACAAGACCTTGAGCATGCAAAAATATGCCACTGTCTCCCCTGGGGCCAGAGGTAAACAGAACTTCTTCCTAGACAATACTTCCAAGAGCATCTGCTTGGAATGGCTTTTTTTCCAAAAAGATCTGGGGGCAAAACATCAGTTTTAAATTTTAAAACAGGCAAAGAGTTGTTGCGGAATAGCATGCAAAATCCATATGAATGTGTAGGATAAAAGTGGAGACTTCAGAAAAAATTTCTCACTTGTGGCTGGCTGCCTGGGATCCTCTGGCTCCTACAGGCTACCTGGGGAATGAGTGAGTTGTGTTCAGCCATTTGGGGGTACTTTGGTGCAAAAGTCTGAGGAGCACCAACTAAGATGGTGAGCTCCTTCAGGGTAGAAACTGTCTTATTTCTCTCTGTACCCTCACATCTCATACAGAGCCAGCCACAGAGAGAGTGCTTGGGAGCTATTTGTTCTGTCCATCTGTCCATCCAACTCTGACTTTGTCAGAATTGAGCCTCAGTTTTCTCAGTTTTAAAATGGGGATCCAAATACCCAACTCCTGGGTTGTCGCAGGTCCAAAGTATGATGGTGGGAGTGAAAGCGCTTTATAAGCTCCCAGGCAATATACTTATCACAGTTACTAAATGATTATAAAATTACCACCAGGACTAGCCCAGGCAGTAGGGTGGGGGGAGGAGGAGATGTTTTCTCCAGTCCAGAAGTGTGACTTGAGACTAAGAAAGTGAGAGCTGAGTCCTCAGGAATGAGCCGAGGGCAGATGGAGCCCCACCCCCACTCCAGGGCGGCCGTGTGCAGGCCAGAGGGCAACTTGGGTGGAGTGATGGAAGGATCAGATGTGCCTCATACACCCCAGGTCTTCAAAGACCAGATGTGCTCGCCTTCTCATGTCTGCCAATGAGCCCCTTTGAGGCCTGGTCTGCAGCAAGGGTCATTCATCACTGGGGCTGAAGTACAACCAGGCATGATGTGTTGACTTGGCTGCTAAAAGACTCTGTGACCTTGAGTATGTCCCTTCTCCTCTCTGGGCCCCGATTTCCCCATTGTTAAAATTAAAGGATTGGATCGGGTGGGTCTCTAAGGCCCTTCGAGCTCCTACATGCTGTGTTTATATGACCCTTAATGGGCAAGGGGGTTGGCCTTGATTTTCCAAAGATGTGAACAATTCGATTTGCCAAAAATGTGATCGATCTGATGGATAGTTTGACACAGAATCCTGAATCCTGGTGGAAAAGCGAAAAGCAGTTGCAGGGTTGAGGCGGGTGCACCTGGCTGAGGCCCACTTCTGTTTGTAAGTGTGCTGGAGTCCCTGTGGAGTCCCTATGGCTGCTTCTGTCCCTGTCTGGCTGAACTGGCACAGCTGGACATCTCCAGAGCAAGCTGAGATCACAGTCCAGGTAAGGAGCATGTGGATACAGCAGGTGTTTCCCCAGCCCTGGGCTCTGGCCCAGGTACCTAACAATATAAAATGAGGAAAGGAAAGAAAACAGGAAATCCTACCCACTATATGCACCTAATTGTTCCTTCTAGGCAGGCTCGATGTCTCAGAAGTCAGCAACAGCTGCTGAGTCGGAATGGCTGACTTCTGTAGTTTCTGAGATTCTTGGATTCCCCCCACCCCATCTCAGTCTGCTTAGACCTTTGTCATTCTTCAAAGCTCAGCTCAAATATTGTCTCCTCCCTCTCTCAAATCCCCAGCATACTGTGTGTCTGTCTTATAGCATGGATCATGTTCTGCCTTCTGTTTCAGCTGTTTCCTTTCACATATGGATTAAAAATAAAATACATGTTCTGGTGAAAATTCCAACCTGTATATCTGGATATAAATGGAGAGCCAAAATCCCATAACCCCTCACTCCCACTTTCCAGAGTTAGCCATTGTTAAGAGTGTTTTTTTTTTTTTTTTTTTTTGGTAGCTTTCCAGAAATCTTCTACTGTCAAAGCTATTGAAAATGCAAGAGCATGATGTTTTGAACAGAGCACTGGCTCTGGAGTCTAAATACTCGCATTTGAGTCTCAGCTCTTCACTTGCTGGTCAGATCTGCTTGGGTGAATTCTGTCTCCTCTTTGACCTTCGATCCTCTGCTCTGTAAATGGGATAATAGTTCTGCTATCTCACAGGCTTGGTGTAAGGGCCCACTGCGACAAAATAGATGAAAGCACCTTGGAAACAGAGGGAGCACCCAGTTTATCGCCATACTTACCTCTGTGGCTTGACTGTAAGCACCTCTGAAACAGAAGCCTTAGCCCATCTGAGGCCAGCTCCCCATTGCCTCTAGTTCTGGTTCGTGCAGAGCAGGCAGGTGCTGATGCCAGGGGATGCACAGCTGAATCCCCAGGTTGGTGCTATGCCTGGGGGTGTTGACACTCTGCTCCTGCCCTGCTTCTGGGCACATAACTTCTTGACCTTTCTTTGAAGCCAAAGCCAGCTGAGAGGACCCTTTTTCTAAAGTTACTTGGCTGGCAAAATACTGTTATTCCATCAAGTGGGCCCTGTCCCAGCCTCATTGCCTCAGTGTGCTTTTGTTACTTTGAAAAATTCTGCAGCTCTTGTTCCTACCCTCTACCGCCCTCAGCTCCTAGTTCCTCAGATTCTGGCCCCAACTAGTGCTTTCAAAGTTCCCCACCAAAATAATAATAACAATGCACATATATATAAAGGAAGTGGAAAGAATTGGCCAAGAAGATTCAATTTTCTAAATGGATCAGGTTTAAAAGTGTTGAAATTAGAGCTGGAAAACTCCTCAGATATTACTTAGTCCAACCTCTGTCACTCCCCTTCAACCTTTAACAAACAGGGAAACTGAGACCCAGAAAAGGGAAGGTACTTGCCCATGAAGTTAGTGGCTCTGCAATTTGTCTGTGTGCTGCTGCCTGCTGAGGGGTTACAGTGGAGGGAAGCAGCCTGGGGAAGGTGGGTGGGGCTGGGGAAGAGATGAATGTGGCCAGAGAAGGGAGGATCAATCAGGAGGGACTAGCTGCAAAATTCCCCTGGAAAGTGGAAATAGAAGAAATATGACGGTTGTGGTTTAGTGAGCTATTATGAGTCTTGCTGAGCAAGGAGAGGGAGAAGAGAGGAAGAGAAAATAGAGGGGGCCAGAAAAGGAGTGAAAAGGGAAGAAGGAAGGCCAAAGCGGGCGAACGGTGGGGACTGACAGTGACAGGGTCAGCAAGGTCTGAAAGGCAGCAAATCAGTAGAGTCCTGTCCCACGTGGGGCATCCAGCCACCTTCTAAGTTTCCATCAGATCTGCTGCCTGATTTCTTCTAGGCTCTGAGCACACGAGCCAGTCCTTATTTTCTTAGCCAACTCAGCACTTTTCCACTGCCCACTGTTTGGAGAAGTGGCTCAGCAGATCTGGCACACCAACGTGAGGGCACCCTGTGGCCTGGCCTGGCCGCCAGAGCAGGCCCTAGGTCGCCCACTCTACAGCCTTGATCTGATTTTAGTCACAGTCACATTGTGAGGTGAACTCAGCCCATTTTACAGATGATGGGTAAAATAATTTACCAATGAAAACAACAAGAAGAATAAAACTAAATATATATTGAGAAGCAATGCATGTACTGATTAAGAATGAGGGCCCTGGAGCCAAACTGCCTGTCTTCAAATCTCACTCGTACCCCTCATTAGCTGTGTGATCTTGCACAAGTTGCCAAACTTCTCCATGCCTCAGTGTCTTTATCTGTAAAATGAGGCCAATGATAGTGTCTTCCTGAGAAGGTTTGGAAGGATCAAATAAGTTAATCTAAATATATAGCCTTTGAAGAATGCCTGACACATAGTGCTCAATAAATGGTAGCTATTATTACCATCATCATTAGTATGCGCTGCGTGCTGTTTTAATTGTTTTACTTGTATTATGTCATTTAGTGATTGCTCACAAGTAACTGACACTCAGGTGCAAGAAGAACACATCTGGTCCATGGCTTATAAAACTTCTCTAGATGCAGATTCTCTTCCACCCCCCAATTGAATCCTGTGGGAAATCCCAATATATAAAACAGATAAAAACTGCATGGTTCTGATTGAAGCAAGGTGGCGTAGTGGAGGGGGCCTGGAGCCTCCTGGCTCAGCCTTCCCTTGTTCTCCCCTCCCCCAACATCCCCAGGATAGGCCTTGAGGCTCCTCCTCTAGATCTTGTTCGGATGAGATATTGTAACTCTGAGAGGCAAGTAACATGCCCAAGTTTACTCAGCAAGTCAAAGGCAGACTGGAGGAGGGTGGCACCATGAGCATGGGGGACAATAGCTTGGTCAAAAGGAACAGCGTCCCTGGTTAAACTAGAACCAGAACATCCCAGGCTTGGGTGGAGAAGAGCTAGGAAAGGAGGCTGAGCAGGAGGAAAAGGAGGTCCCTGAATGTGGACAGTCCCACTGGACACTCATATCTTCCTGGGGCCACCCCAGACTTCAAGACAACAAGAAACGGTCCTATCTGCATGGGGTCTCTCACTGCACAGGATTTGGGGTTCTGTTGTGATAATGAAGGTAGTCGCCTCTCCCTTAAGTGTTCAGTCTGTGAGATGCAGCTGACCTGGGGCTAAATCCTGTCATCCAGGCCTTCTGATTAGGCTCCTGGGCTGAGCTGTCATTGTCACAAGGCTCCTTCTCCTCCGCAATTCCAGGAAGGCAGCCGGACTTCCAACCCATTGCTGTTGGGGACGGGGGGGGGGGGG